>VNJR01011686.1:0-12238 GCA_008042585.1 Drosophila punjabiensis | reverse complement strand
GCATCTGACCAGCGAACGATACCCCGTTCGTCAGAAACATGATGATCGCCGACACCGAAAAGGCAGGCGCACGCAGCAGGCGCAGGTCGATCAGCGCGTCATCACCCTTGCGTCGCGCGGATCGGACATACAGGACGAACAGCACGAGGGACGCGCCTAAGGTCGCCTGTCCATAAGGCCGGGCGACATGATCCATGCCGTAAAGAAACGAGACGAGAGCGGGCGCGAGAAATCCGAGCCCTGTCAGGTCAAGTGGACGGAAACGCTCGTCATGTCGATCGTCAGGGAGAAACAGAACGGCAAGGGCAAAAGCCGCAAGCCCGACCGGCACATTGAGAAGAAAGATCCATCGCCAGGACGCGACGGAGAGAATGGCACCGGCGACGACGGGTCCAAGAAGCGGCGCGAGCAGAACAGGTGCCGTCATCGCGCTCGCGACCCTCGGCATCTGTCGGCCCGCCACACGAGCTACCGTCATCTGCGCCATAGGGGCGAGCAGTCCGCCCGCCATGCCTTGCAGCAGCCGGAATACGATCAGGGACGGCGCAGACCACGCTAGTGCGCACAAGCCTGATGTCAGCGTGAAGGCACCGAAGCACCATAAATAGACCGCTCGCCCCCCGAGGCGGCTTACGAGCCATCCATTCAGTGGCAACGTCAGGGCGAGCGCCAGCAGATAGCCGCTGACCACCCATTGAATGTGTGAAAACGGAGCGTGCAGGGTCGCGACGAGATCTGGTAGCGACACATTGACGATCGTGGCGTCCAGTTGCGCCATGAAAGATCCGACCGCCGCGACGCTCACGATTTTCCAGGTGCCCGGAGGCAGTTGATCCGGGTCTAAGGCTGGCAACGACGTTCTGGCGTTCATGAATGATCTCGCGGGAAACCGTGAGACGCGCAGACATGAGCCATGCGTTTACGCATCCAGCGCGATCGCGTCGCTCGTCGTCACCCGGCCAAGACGGGGAAAAATCTCTTCGCAGGCAAAGCGCTGCATCTCTTCGGTGAATGTGGACATGACATCCTCGACGAGCACGACGTTATATCCGTGCTCATGCGCCGCTCTGGCGGTAGATTCCACACCCAGATTGGTGGCGATTCCACCGACCACGATGGTCGTGATCCCGCGTCGCCGCAGTTGGAGGTCAAGATCCGTGCCGTAGAAGGCACCCCACTGCCGTTTCGTGATGCGCAGATCGGTTGGTTCGGCAAGCCCGTCGACCAGTTCCATCCAGTCGGGTGCAAAACCGCCTGGCGGCGAAAAGGAGCGATCGACGACCGTATGCACCGCGTCTGCAAAGTCCAGCGCGAACGCGACGTTGACCAGAATGACCGGAGCGCCGGCAGTTCGGAAACGCGCCGTGAGTTCTTTCGATCGCTCAACAATCAAAGCACCCGGTGTCGGAGCCAGGGGAAGCCCCGTAATGCCCTTCTGGAGATCGATCAGGACAAGAGCCGTCTTGGTGGCTTGAAGCGAAATCATGGAGAAACATCCCTGTCGGCGTTAGAACCGCCATCCCGAACCATTGTCCGGAACACGCGGTAACGTTAGTAAGTTGAGTAGACACTCAAGCAGGAGCATTATTTGAGGATGGACTCAAATTCGTCAAGGGGTAAAAGAACTTCCCTTCAGCCGCTGCGTGCGGCTGGGCGTCAGCGCGTTGAGGAATTGCTGGAGGCCGCGTCTGATCTCATGGCGGAACGAGGGTACGAGGCCACGACCATGGCGGAGATCGCCGCGCGCGCCGGGGCGAAGATCGGCTCGCTCTATCGTTTCTTTCCAAACAAGGAGGCGGTCGCGGACGCTTTGGTGCAGCGGCATATCGCCGTTCTGGAAGACGAATACGCGGCACTCGCCAAACGTGCCGCCACGCTGTCGCCCGAAGCATTGGCGGACGTCCTGATCGAGTTGCTTGTCACGCTTTATCCTCGCGTGAAATCCCTGTCCGCGCTGATGGAGGCCCGGACCGACAGGATGGAGATTCGCGAACGTGCACGAGGACATGCGATAGCTGGAATTGCGGCTGCGTTGCGTGTCTGTGCACCAGGGTTGGGTGAGATGCTGGCGAAAGACATTTCTGCGGTCGTTCTGAACACTATGAAAGTGTTGCGCGGTATGCTCTCGAAGGACGCGCCCACGATGCCAGGTGCGCCTGACGAATTGCGGCGGATGCACCGTCTTTATCTCGCGGACCGGCTGGAGCCGTTTCGGCGCACTTTAGACAGTATAACGGAGGCGGAGCCATAATTTCGCGGATTCACGCTCCTGCTCCAGTGCATGAGCGGTCTTTTTTTGAATGTCCATCCGTGTTGCCGCAGCCAGCGACTGAGCATACTGCGACCGATCCCCACGGCCCGTTCACTTTTCAGACGCGCCATCATTTCGTGGAGCGTGATGTCTTTCTGCGCTTCGATCATGCCGGCAATGAACGCTTCATGCGCGTCCAGCCGTGATCCGCGCGATTTGCCTTGGCGACGGGGCGTCCGCTCGCCGCTCTCACGTTCCCGACGCAACCAGCGGATCGCTGTCGAAATCCCAACACCAAACCGCGCCGCAATCGAGCGGGCCGAGGCTCCCGCAACTCCAGCTTCCAGAACCCGCTTCCGAAGATCATCACTCAATGCTCGCGCCATCACCGTCTCCATCAATGAAAACGGTGAATCACATTCCGCCTTCAGTGTCTCCTCTCGATTCAGAGTTCAGTGGAACTGCTCTAGATATCACCATTTAACTCCTTGCGGGCTAATTCTTGGCGCTCCATATTTTCCGCGTCGTCCGACACTGCTTAACAGACACGGAGGATTCCAAAATGCATTTTTCTCGTATGATTCAGGCCGGCACCTTTGTTGCTACACTGGCCTGCGGCGCGGCTGCCCTGCCTGCGCAGGCTCAGGATACGTTGCGCGTCGTTGATGCACGGGGACACCAGGTCGGTATCCTGGTCCCGGTCCAGGGCATCGCAACGACAGCGGCCATGCCTGATATCGACATCATGTTCGAGGCCGTTGATCGCATGATGGCACGCAATATGGCTCTCATGGAGGCGGTCGATCGGAGATTGGGCTCGCGGCTGGACGGCGTCCTGCGCGCCGTTCCGGCTGTTGGTCATGACCTCCCGAAACAGAGCATGTCCTGGCAGCGTTTCGAGGCGGTCAGCACCGGTGGACCCACCGCCTGTACGCAGACGATCACGATCACATCAAACGGTCAGGCGGCGCCAATCGTTCATGTGTCACGCACCGGAAGCAAGTCCTGTGCGACGCTCCCCGCGCCGACGGCAGTTGACAATCCCGGAGGTCAAAAGACTGTTTCCACGGCTCTGACGCCCGCCGTCGAGACGCGGATGGAAGTCCCGACAAACGGACGCGCTGGAAACGCTCTCTAAAACAGGTGGTGGCCGGAAAACCCCGGGCCACCATCATAGAAGGAAAATATATTGATTTTCTGTGATCATCGCCATGATGTTTAACGAATATCAACAAAACCCCTGTAATTTCCGTCCGCAACACCGCCACAAAAAATAAATACAAATATAAATAATAAAATTATCCATGAAAAAGGATCTGCATTTCGTGCCCCCTTGACGAGGCAAGCATCTCTTCCAATCTTGCTTTCGCTGGAAGCCATCGGGTCCGGCATAGGCTCTGTGAGCCAGACAACTGAAGTCCATGTTGCTTTAATCGGAGGATGTGGATGTCGACACTGAAAGGACTTTATTCCCGCTATCGCCGCTCCTTGCGTACAGCCGCCCGGAGATGGCGCAACCGACTGGAGGGAGGCGTATCATGGTAACGCGCCCCCTTTTCGGAGACGATCCGCTCGCTCCGCGTGTCCTCTCCGTGCTCCGCCGCCTCGGTCATGACGGACGTGGCGTGACGCTGACGTCTCTGGTGGCCCATACCGGTATACCGGGGATCAGACTTCGCTCCACGCTGGAACGCCTGGTCCAGGCGGGCGCAGTCGCCCCTGCCGGGTGTGATCCCCTGGCTTCTGATCTCGCGTTCCGTCTCCCCATGCGGGCAAGAGCCGTACCGCCAGTTCCGGTCGCGGCGTAAGGCACTGACCGCGCCGGGTAGATCAGAAACGCCTTCTCCGAGCGGAAGCGCCATCTTTTCTGGAACGACCGCACGAATGAGAGGGTGGAGCGGGGCCTTCCATCGGAGGCCCCGCGTCTCTGAAGATGAGGTCGAAAGCAGAGAGAACAGGGAGATGTCGAGTTTTATCCATTTTCTCAACCTGAAGGCACTTCAGCACTATTGGAATAACCATCCCCCGGTGCCCCGTTCACTTGGGACGAGGAGGCCAGTTTGGTCGCATTCCGCCGGAGAGACCGAGCGAGCGGAACAGACGGCCAAGCAACCTCGGCGCCTTCGGCAGAGGGAGAGACCACACCTCGCTGTCGGTCTCGTCCTCATGCTGCTGGTCGGAATGGCCTCGCAGGCATCGGCTCATGCGCCGCATGATGTGCTGTCGTGCGAGACAGAAAAGCAGCCGGTGAATATTCCATCCATGCCACTGGCCCGCGCCATCGAGATATTAGGCCGCCAGTCAGGGTGCCCGGTCCTTGTCGACCCGCTCCTTATAGACGGTCGGACCTCCGCAGCCGTCAAGGGCGCCTATACGCCTCAGGCCGCTCTCCTGCATCTGTTCGGGTCCGTGCATGTCGACGTCACCGCCACTGTTTCGGGCTTGAGCGTCAGCCCTCTGGATGCGACGGCTCTGACCTCGGGCGACACGCGCGCCAGCCTGAGGACTGCATCATGACTCTTCACACGGACAGGCCGAACAGAATTATGTCGCTTCCGACCGTTCGGATCGGTACAGAGCTGGCGGTCCTGCTGGCCGACTATCTCGGCGACCAGGAAAAAAACCAGGGATATGACGGCCTCATGCGTCGGGCGGCCGACCACCGGATTAACGATCGGGTTTCTCGCTGGAGAACCGCGTCAGACCCGGAAGCGACGACCGTCGCCGTGGTCCGAAAACTCCTGCCTGTCGCCGACCGCACGCACATGGCCAAGGCCTTGGGCTGGTCGTTGGGAGACCTCGAAAACCAGCTGACATCGATCTTGCCAAAGGCCGTGCGAGACCATGCCAGAACATTGTCCTGTCGTCTGCCACGCTGGCACCGGCTCTGACCCGGATGTGCGCCGGAAGGGCCACGAGCCCTTCCGGAGACTGATTCAATCCGCATGGGGGTTCGCATCCACATCCGAGGGATCAAGCGGTTCGACCAGTCCTTCCTTGTCCGGATCAATTGGTGGCTCCTCTTCGTCCGGCGCCGGACGCGGGCGCTGTTCCTTCTCCCGAGAACGAAGCGGAGGCGGTTCGAACGGGCGGTGAGCGCCCATGGTCCGTAACGTGTCCTGCATGGGGACATTCTCCATCGCTAAAAGAAAAACCAGACCCAGGACGTGGGAACTATAACGCAATTAATAGATGGGAAAACGGCTATGGAAGACCTCTCCATGAAACGTTCCTGGCAGAGCAGGGACTGGTCCCGCTTCATCAAGCTGTTCAGGGGCCTGACATTCTACGAGCGTTTCGAACAGGCGATCATTCTGACCCTGATTGCGCTCATCATGCTGGTCACCGCCATCGCGACGATTCATCTGATCGGCGCGGTATGGCATCTGGTCGTCGATGTCGGAATCGATCCGATCAACCAGACGATCTTCCAGGCGATTTTTGGCGCGATCTTTACTGTTATCATCGCTCTTGAGTTCAAACACTCCCTGCTGGTCGTTCTTGCCCAGCATGAGAACGTCATCCGGGTGCGGACCATCGTCCTGATCGCCCTCCTGGCGATTGCCCGCAAATTCATCCTGCTGGATCTGCATGATGTGACTGCCATTGAACTGTTCGCTCTCTCGGCGGCTGTTCTGGCGCTGGGCATCGTCTACTGGCTGGTCCGCGAGCAGGATGCGCGTGTCGCGCGCGATGCCAGGGAACAGGCGCATCTCGAAGATAATCCTGCGGCCCGCTGTGAGCCTGAAGGGTCTTCATCCTGAAGAATCGAGGTAAAGGCGGTCTATAACGCCGCCTTTACTCAATCCCCACTACGTCCCGTGCGATGAGGACGTCTTCTCCGGCGTCTCTGGCCCTGACGGTGCCAGATGATCTGTGTCGATGGGCCGGAACGGCGGAATGGGTTGTCCGGGATAATAGACCGGTCCCTTGTAGTTCTGATCCAACTGGCTTGCGTTCAAGCTGTCGACCAGCATATCACCCGTGCCGTCTTCGTAATGAGTGCGAGCCCCGGTTTTGGGGATTGTGGACGTTCCCTCAGTCGCCCTCGCATCGAACGATGTTGCAGTCGTCCGGACAATATCACCAGCATGTGCGCCCGACTGGCTCAGTAGAGACAAGCCCAGAGCAGCGCACGACAGAGATATTTTCATCCTCTTCATGCTCATGACCTTTCGAGATTCCCCCCCCCGGCCGGATGAATGGCCGGGGGAGAGTTTTCGTCACGCCATCAGGCTGCCTCTTTCCGCGCCTCGATCTGGGGCACGGTTTCCTCCGCACGTGCTGTAGAGGACGTAATCGCGATACGACGCGGCTTCATCGCTTCGGGTATCTCACGTTTCAGAGTAATGGACAGAAGTCCGTTCTCGAAGTGCGCATCGGTGACTTTCATATGCTCGGCCAGATCGAAGCAGCGTTCGAATTCTCTGCCCGCAATACCCCGATGGAGATATTCGGCGGCGCTTTGCGGCTCCTGTACCTTTCGTCCTGTCACGACAAGAGTATTGCGCTCCTGTGTGATCGTAAGGTCGGCCTCGGCAAGTCCGGCAACCGCCATATCGATCCGATAATCATCCTCACCGGTCTTGACGATATCGTAAGGCGGCCAGTTATCGACCGTCGGAATCCGGCTGGCGAGATCAAGGGCATTGAGCATTCTGTCAAAGCCCACGCTCGAACGGAACAGGGGAGCAAAATCAACGGTGGCTCTCATAGCCATATCCTCCTTTGAGCAACATGGACACAAGATCAAAACTGATAGTTCTGTCTGCCGACCCCTTCGGCGGCCGGCAGATTCAATCTGGGCACTCCGTGCATGGTGTCAAGAAGTATCAAAAATGCAGAAAGGCAGGTTTGGGCGTCCTCTATCGTTCGCGTGTTTAGAGTGGACCAGAACAATGCCTGATAGCATCGGATGGAAGTTGCTGGCCGCGACCATGCTGAGTGCCGCTCCGGCGGAGGCCTGGTCGTGGCGCTCCCATGACGTATCTGTCCCATAAGGCTTCCTTCCACTCTCGTGAAAATACCACACCATCAAACCACGGGACTAAACACCTAGGTCGCTTTTTGATTCAGACAGTAAGGTTTAACCGACCCTTTGCAGCGGAACGGGCTGAACAGCCACAGATCCCGGAACGCTTTGGATCTGACGCTCCCGGTCCAGATAGCGCAGGCAACTGACCCGCAGAAAAGACGCCATATTGGGCAGCTCACCCCGAAGCTCCAGAATTTCATCCGAAAGCTTCGTGATGAGTTGGTTGACGGTCATGCCATCGGCTGCGGCAATTTCCGTCAAGACATCCCAGAACATGTTCTCCAGCCGGATCGTGGTGACGACACCATGGATCCGCAGGGACCGTGTCCGGCTTTCGTAAAAGATCGGGTCGGCGCGGACGTAGAGTTCACACATGGCGGGTCTTTCCCTGCGGATAACAATCAGGCTTCGATCTTCGTGCCCAGAACCTTAAGGAACTGGCCGATCCAGGCCGGGTGTGCTGGCCATGCTGGTGCTGTCACCAGCTTACCGTCCGTCACAGCCCCATCAATCGCAATCGCCTGATAGTCTGCGCCTGCCAGGATCATTTCAGCACGACAGGCGGGATAGGCAGAAACCTTGCGACCGGAAATGACATTCGCAGCAGCAAGAAGCTGCAGGCCGTGACAGACGGCGGCAATCGGCTTGTCAGCCGTCACGAAAGCGCGGATCAGGGCCAACACGCTCTCATCGGTGCTGAGCTGCTCAGGCGCACGACCACCCGGAATGACCAGCGCATCGTAATCATCCGCTTTCGTGCCCCCATAGGTGGCGTTGAGTGTGAAGTTGTGGCCGCGCTTTTCGGTGTAGGTCTGATGGCCTTCGAAATCGTGAATGGCCGTCGTCACCTGCTCGCCAGCCTTCTTGCCGGGAGACACCACGTCCACCGTGTGCCCAACCATCAGCAGCATCTGGAATGATACCATAATTTCGTAATCTTCAACGAAATCACCTGCGAGCATAAGAATACGTTTACCAGCCATGAGATCATCCTGACGATCGGGGTTCAAAAGACAGACTCCTTCTTACCTTACGCAGAAGGAGTATGGGTAATAGGTGGTAATGACACCCAGTCCTGTCACCCACTTGCCGGTGAGGTGGCCCCCATTTTTCGGACAGGATAATAAGTGAATTGCCCCGGGTTTTATGGAGACATTTTTTATCTGATTTAAGCGGCTAAAGCATGTGATTTCTGTTGTGCATAAAAGCGTGCTTCAGCTTCTGCTGGCAGGATGTTTCCAATGGAGGACAGGAGCCGCCGATTATTGAACCAGTCGACCCATTTAAGTGTTGCCAGCTCGACCGCGTCCCTGTTTTTCCACGGCCCCTGCCGGTAGATCAATTCGGTTTTGTAAAGTCCGTTAATGGTCTCTGCCAGGGCGTTGTCATAGGAATCCCCAACACTACCGACAGAAGCAACAAGGCCCGCTTCAGCCAGTCTTTGCGTGTAGCGAATGGACACATATTGACAGCCGCGGACGCCCTTCTGTTTGTCAAGTAGCAAAACGTGTGGCGTTGATGTCCCGATGTCGGCGTATGATGATCCCGTAGACCTCACGGGCGATATAGCGCTTGAGGATACGGATAACGGGCTCTACAAAACCGAACTCATCTATCGGCAGGGGCCATGGAAAAACAGGGAAACTGTTGAACTGGCAACACTTAAATGGGTCGACTGGTTCAATAATCGGCGGCTCCTGTCCTCCATTGGAAACATCCTGCCAGCAGAAGCTGAAGCACGCTTTTATGCACAACAGAAATCACATGCTTTAGCCGCTTAAATCAGATAAAAAACGTCTCCACAAAACCCGGGGCAATTCAAACCTCACGACCTTTGGCTCGCGAAGAACTGTGTCGCCTTTTTTAACAGTTCCCTCTCCTCCCGCAGCAGAAGGTTCTCACGGCGTAATCTCTCATTCTCAAGCAATAACGCTGCATGATCCGTTGCATCAGCAACCACAGTGTCGTGCTGCTGCGCATCGCGGATCCATTTCTTCAACGTCGATGAGCCGATACCCAGATCCTGGGCAATACGCTCACGTGACAGACCGCTGCTCAGAGCTAAACGCACCGCCTCGTGCCTGAACTCAGCCTTATAAACCCGTCCCATTCCAAATCTCCTTCATGACCATCTTCGGTCTTAAAGGTCCGGAACTAAACCGGGACACGTCCATGATGGTTCTGTCCCATAAGGCTTCCTTCCACTCTCGTGAAAATAGCACGCCATCAAAACACGGGATTAAACATCTAAGCGCATCAATTAACAGTTCTTCGAACCCTCCAGATGACAACTTCGGGATATTTTTTAATATCCGATCGTAAGTGAGAGTGTTCCGAACCCGCCTTTGTTACCGAAGCCATTCTGCTCGCGTATGGTAGACACGCCATGCAGGCGCCAGCCAACATTGAATATGAAGCTGATATAACGATCAACAGCACTATGCAGGTCTAGACCGATGCTGGATAGATCTGCCTCGTTCACGGATTGAGCAATGGGATGCACCTGCGAGACATGGCCATAATCATAGAATAGTCCTACCTGTTCAGTATCATACACGGGGATGTTGGGTGCGATGAATTTGGAAAGACTGAAAGCAGGTGAGCGAATTTCGTTGGTAACACTTACCCCCTCACTGCCTAGCGCTGTATCTGTAAAATAGCCGCGTGCAGTGTAAAGCCCACCAAGACCAAATTGATTATTGTACATCAGATTGGTACTGGCAAGTTGCCCCGTGGCTTGCAAAATCCACGATAGGCCTGCAGGCAACCATGTGGTGCGGTTAAGACTCACGGTGTCATAGGCATACTGGTTACTTGCTCCAGGTACGAGTGTCTCAAAGTTGCCGTGGCGGTTGGCTCCACTCATGCCGCCGGGGCTAAGTACGAGCTGGTTCTGGAAAGTAGTCTGCCCATACGGGTCGTTCAGCATGGCATTGTATAGGATGGGAAACTGATCGACTTCTGCCTGACTGTCGAACACCCGTAGCCCGCCAAATTCGAGGGTGTTGTCGGTGGTTTTAAAGTCAAAGCCAATCTGCAAGTCTTCGGTCATGCGTGTACGCGGTCCAAAGGTCAGGGCGGGCAGGTCGTGGATATAACGTATGCTGGCCTGCCCGCTATGGCCTGTCTCACCCAGATAGGCACTGCTCGTACGCATATCGGGTTTTTCCCATGCATAGGAACCGAAAACCTGAATGCGGTCATGCCAGGGCAGGGGGGCTGTCCAGCTCAGTGCGTGGCCGCTGTAGCGGTCGCTAACACTGTGGGTGAACTGGTAGGATAAGATCTGCCCCAGACCGGCCACGTTGCCCCATGTGCCACCTACGGCCCATTCGGAAGAGCCGAGCGAGGGGACACCGGCATTGTCGTAGGAGCCATAGATATGCAGAGGCAGGCGGTCTTTTGTCTGCAGGGTGACATCGGTTGTCCCCTGCGCGTTACCAGAGGCGAACAGAGCATCGACCGTGCGGAAGGGGTTGCTGTTCAACCAGGACAGGCCAGCCTGCACGCCTGACAAGCTAAGGGTCTGGCCAGGCGCGAGCCCGCTTTCCTGCCGAATCAGTCTATCGGAGAACCATCGGTTACCTGCTATTTTGACCACGCCCAAACGGTATTCCGTGACGATGATCTGCACCACACCGTCGTTGATGTTTTGCGGCGGGATGGAGACATATACAAACGGATGCCCCTCAGCTTTGTAGAGTGCACTGACCTTTGCGGCGATGGTGTTTAGATCCGTCATACGCAGGGGCTTACCGAGGTAGGCGGCTATGTCATGGTTGAAGGAGGCCTGATCGAGCAAGGGCAGGCCTGCATGTTTCACGCCCTTTGTGCCAGCAGGTAGACCCGCGGCCTTGAGGGTGGCAGTGTTGGGGATAAATACCAAGCCTTTGAGGTCGGGGATGAGAACCGCATTGGACTGCGGAAGGGGCGGGGCCTCTTTACCCGGCATGGTTAGGTCGTTGGGGGCCGGTGTGGCTGCAGGTTGGCGCGGAGCAAGGCGGCTATAGGCCTGTGCATGGGCTACGCGAGGCGAGAAGGCGCAGGCGACGGCGGCAAATGCGCCACCAACAAAAAGAATGTGACGCATCAGAACGTATCTTTCAGGTAGTTGGTATAAGAGGTGCTGGGCAGCACGATTTGATATGCGTTCGGAGCGTCAGAGTTTGCCGTGCTATCTGGCAAGGGTAGAGGGCTGTTGGCATTAATCAGTGTGAGACTAGGGGATTTCCCGATGCTTGTAATGATGAGGTTTGCTGGGCTTGATGCCGGGGGAGTATTCCCGTTTAGCGATGCTACAGGCCAGAAGATGGGAATGGTCGTGATCCGGGTGATCTCGTAGGTGCCATTGTGATAGGTGATTGTGTAATTGCTCAGCCCTGAGCCGCGCGCGTTACTGGCGGTAATGGCGTAGGAGCCTGTGTTGCTCAGGTTTGAAGCGGTTGTGGAGAGGCTGACACCGGTCACGGCATTACCGTTGACCAGACCGCTGGTTTTAAAGTCAGTGTTATTTAGTGAGGGGGTCTGTCCATAGGTTCCGGTCTGGTTCAGAGCGGTAATGGCCAGGGCCGCGGGTGTTATGGTGTAGGTGCCATTGTGATAGGTGATTGTGTAATTGCTCAGCCCTGAGCCGCGCGCGTTACTGGCGGTAATGGCGTAGGAGCCTGTGTTACTCAGGTTTGAAGCGGTTGTGGAGAGGCTGACACCGGTCACGGCATCACCGTTGACCAGACCGCTAGTTTTAAAGTCAGTGTTATTTAGTGAGGGGTTCTGTCCATAGATACCGGTCTGGTTAAGGGCGGTAATGCCCAGGGCCGCGGGTGTTATGGTGTAGGTGCCATTGTGATAGGTGATTGTGTAATTGCTCAGCCCTGAGCCGCGCGCGTTACTGGCGGTAATGGCGTAGGAGCCTGTGTTACTCAGGTTTGAAGCGGTTGTGGAGAGGCTGACAC
>VNJR01011684.1:0-35061 GCA_008042585.1 Drosophila punjabiensis | reverse complement strand
ACACACAAAAAGCGGCGTAAGAACCAAATCAATGGCACCAGGAAAAACCAGTTGCTGTTGCTGTGTTTAATTATCAGTAGAGGCAAGAAACATGAAGAGGAAGAAATACAAGACATACAATCTTGGAAGCGAGGAAAAAAAAGAATGGGGAGAGAAAAATAAAAAGAAAGGCAGAGAGTTCAAGGCAGACTCTGTTCATTAAAAATGACTGAAATCTTTCTTGGACTCAACTTTTTCTGTCGCCTCATCGTTAGTAAAATTGGTCTAGGGATTCGACAGGACATACCCCGCACTGTCGGAAATCCAGGGTGTTGTTAAGCACAAAACGATATTGTAACCACAGACAAACACTCCATACAAAGAAGTGTATATGCCTTGTCAACTTCTTTCAATCGTTTTTTAAACAAGCTGTCATTTTGTCGAATCGAAAAAGACTTGATAGGGAAGTCTGACCACCAGTTAATTAATAAAGTAGCCAATTTATTTGTCTGAGAAAATTCGATTCGTTAAAACCAATCGTTAAACTAGTGATCAATTTACAATAGTTAAAATGGTTAATGTAATTAGATAAATAGAAAGTTACAGTTAAGATATAATAGAAGCAAACAATGTTTAAAGTGTACATAATTTTAACTTCCAGTAACAAGAGATTCTTCAGGCTCACTTTAATTGGTGATATACATCAACAAAACAGTAATTCCACGCTTAAAACACAATCCTTTATTACATCCCTGAAAATGACATTAACTTGAGATTCAGGCATTCGCTGCTAATATACTCCCGGAAACTTGAGAAATACGGGGTAAAAATAGCAGAAAGGAACGCGCAGCGAGTGTGGTGGAAACAAAGGGAACTCAAACGAAAACCAGACTTGACCTGAGCAACTTGTTAGGAGGACCCCTCTAATCTGTTTGTTCGCAGTGCGCTCCACTCGAGAAATTCCAAGACCCCGACCCCAGACAGAGATGAGAAATTAACGCAAAGCGGGTTCCGAAGGAGGAGGGACAAAAAAAAGGGAACTTGAGCCCGGCAGGCAACAGAGTTGCTTGAACAGCACTTGTTCCTTTTCATTTTCTCGCTGGCGCTGCTTGTGGCTGCTCTTGAAATTTCGAGTGTTGAAAAGTGAGAAAAGCAGAAAAGTTCCGCCACGAACTGATTTCAAAACTCTGATAGTTTGCCAAAACAAATCATTAAATTTATTAATCAAATCATAAGCGTTTGTTATAGCTGAATCACGAAATAAAAAATATAAATTGGCGCCTTAAACAGTTATCTGTTATGGGTATGGGATTTCCTTCCTTATTTACCAGCACAGCTGTTTTGATGACTAATATTCCAATATTAAAGTTCAGTGTAATGAACAGGGACTACAACTGAAAGATAAATGTGTTGCAATTGGATGCGTTACATTATTCAGTGAGCTAAAGTCCGACTAAAGCTCAACTTGGTTCAGTTTATCAGCTCTGCGATGTGTTTTTTCTCCCTTTTTTACTTTTTTAATCAATAAATAGCAATAGTTTAAAGTGATTAATCCGTGCAGGTTTCATTTAATTGGTCGACTTGATTGTTTTATAATCATAAGCACTTGTTAGAAAGGATTCACTACCCTCTTCAACATTATGATTTTATTAACAATACTTTCAGAATCCAGATAATTGGGAATTTAAAATGTTTTATTTTTTTTTTTATTGTATTCTGTTAAGCCCAACATGAATGCTTTGGTCAACACTTGTTTATGCTCAACTTTATGTAAGCTCAGGGGTTTACATTTTTTTATGTGTCTGTCCTAATGCCAAAGGATTTAACTCAGGATTTGAGTTACATAGAAGAACCTGATGAGTCACTACTGCTGGTGATCCAAAGGCACACGTGTATAAAAAAAGAAAACCCCAATAGGACAGAGAAAGAGGCTCTGTTAAAGCTTTGTGTCAGCTGTTTGACGGTGGATTCCCATCGATTTGTTTGACAGGCTTTTACTGGCACTCACACCACACAGGGCTCGGGCATGACTGGCATCTAATTTAATTAGATGAAATTTTTACACTAGTCCGTTTTTTGTTTGCTGGCTTTTTGCTTACGTGGCCTCTTTGCAATGTGCATTTCATTCGCACTTTTCACCGGCAATTGTAGACTGCAAGAACAGCAATTCTGTAGATAAGAAAAAGCCTTTAATTCTAACGCTCTTTTTTATATCTATTTATCAATTCTTTTCGGTAAAAAAAAGGGAAAATTGTAAAAGATTCAAGATATCCTTCGTAATATTACAACTTTATAGCTTTCCTTTTAAAAATAACGCTTAACAAATACAGAAAACAAATATAGAAAAGAAAATTGTGTATAGTTTTGGTACCTAAAAGATGGCTCTCCACAATATCACTCATCCGCAGTGTTGACATGGATATTATTTTACTATATCAAGATGTAAAAAAAAATTAGAATAATAATCGTATTGTAATACTGAAAACTATTTCGTGTATACTTTTATATTAAGAACTTAAATTTTCTTCAATTTCGTATATTGCCTCGCATCATCGGTTCTCTCTTCTATTTCCATTTGTTGCTAATCATTCGAAATCTTGTTCGGTTTTTTGCCTCTTTTACTATACTCACTCATTCGTACACCCACTCACTTGTGGAGCAAGGAAAAGAAGCAGGGGGAAGGGGAGGGAGCCAGCGATTGACAGCCGACAACAGCCTAATGACGTCACCGGTAAGTAGTGCCCAGATGCGTGAGTGTCTGCATGTGTGTGTGTGTGAGGGAGTGCGTGCGTGAGTGTGGTGCTGTAGTGTTTGATGGGTCACTTGGAAGTCTGGAAATCGTCAACGTTGTCGCCGTCTGCTTTGCTTTTTATTTCGCTGTGCCCGCTTTTACATTCACATTCTTTTTTTTTTATATTTTGTTTTTTGCTAAATCCGCAATTTGTCCTTGTTTTTATGTGCCGCCACAGCTGCTGTTCGCTGCTGGTCACCCAGTCCCCACTCCAAGTGCCACCCGAGAACCACACACCACTCTACTCATCTCCCTCCGTTATCCTCCCTCTCGCTTTCGTTCACTTTTCATCAGCGTTTCCTTGTGTTGTTATTATTGAAGCTACTTTTCGCCACACGCAACTTGGCTTTCTTTCTGCGGTTCTTATTCCTCTCTTTCTTCCATTCGATACAGTCAAGCATCTGTAATGCTACTGAATAAGGTTAAGAAAACCTCCTAATTCTGAAATCAACTTAATTAGGATATTACTCTTTATTTCTAATGTTTAGAAGTTAAAGATTAATATTTTTGGAGCACATCTTTTTTGTGTGGAATTATAAAGCTGGCATAATAAAACAAACAAAATCATTTAAAACCTACATATTTTTTATCTTAAAATCAGTGATATTTATGGAATATAATCGAAAATGCTTTGTTCCTTTCTGATTTAGTTAGGGAACCCTGACTGTATGTTCCCCCCAATGGGTGGCAGGTGGCACCCCTGGGCTGCCCTACGTTACTGTTACAGTTATGTGTTGCCTGTTGTTCTCGTTGCCAACTCAAAATTTAGGTTATCCCAACGTTAAGCACCTCGCCGTCTTCCCCGGATGCCCCTTTCCATTTCAGCTGGCTATTAAATAATAAAAAGTAATACAAAAAGTTTGTTTTACGTTACATTCGCTGTCTCCATCTAAAATGTGTGGAAATGTTCATACATACATACATATGCCACAGTGTGTTGATGTGTATCTGAGTTCGTTGGTTGGTTGGCTGGCAACACAATTACGTTAGTTTTAGTTTTGTTAGTTGGTTTTTGCTTTCTTTTATTATGTAGCGCACAGGCAGCGTGTGTAAAATAAATGTTGTAACATGATTTCTTTCTTCTGTTTTTGTTGGTTAAACATTTAATGGAAAAGGCTCGACCAATCGAAAAAATTACAGCGTACGTACGCTTAAAAACTTCAATTTCCAGGACTATTTAGAATATTTATCTTGAGAATATGTTTCTATAATAACAAAGAATCACTTAAATATATCCAGTAATGCTACACAAAATCTTTAAGTATACTAAGAAATTCATTTTATAAGTAATCAAACTTAAAGGATGAATAAAGGTCTTGAGGAATGGTTCCCCAGATTGTCGTAGCTTATCTATGATCCCTTGAGGGCAACTAATGAATCGCCGAAAAATCATTCCCCGATAAACTGGGACGCGTAATGATGGACGGAGAGCAAACAAGTGTTTTGTGTGGGTAAATATCCCTGGAAGAGACCCGAAAATGCAGACAGCAAACATTGGGGAGACCCAATGGCAAACAGACGTGCGTATAAAAAAAAAACTATAGAACATTCACACACTCGCATACACGCACAGGGAAGAACCTAGAAATGTCAATATGCGAGCAGGCGCACAAGGTAACATCATCGACACCGACAACTTCAGACCCACATCCACAATCACATTCACATCCTCGTCCAAGGCGCAAGAACGTCTCTTTCCGTTTGCCTGACACAAGGAGGCCGATCAACTAAAATGTCTATAAAACATTTATTAAGTGTGTGAGTGCACCTACACCAGGGGCCAAACTGGCAAAACTAGGTGTGAACCTTATGCAAAAAGTACTACCAAATGCAGAAAGATAAGTTATGAAACATAACGAAAATCAAAGGTGTTTCTAGACCCTTAAAATTAATGCAAAATGTCTCAATATATATTATGTGCTAAGATTGTGTTTCTATATTTTATTTAAATTCGAAATGTATTCCTATTTTGCTGGACACCATCGTATCAATGTGTGGGCATTTCCGCTTCCTTACACAAACACACACATTGTCCGAGGGCATCTATTATGCACACTCATCTGTGGGTATTATGTATTGGATTGGAAACCCATTTCATTCAACCCCTTCTTCCCCATTGCTTTCGTGTGCTCTTCTTCATTCGCATGGCGTGCCAAGAGAGAAGACGCGATAAACCAAAAGCAGAAGAAACAGTTGCGAAAATAAAATCAAATCAAACACCCCACTTTAAATAGAAACATCTCTTTGGCTAAAAATAATTTCTTTTTGGCAACAAAAAAAAATGAAGAAGAAACAAAATAAAAACCACATTCAACTGATGGTTGAACTTTTAAACAAGTACAGTGTGGGTCCGAAAATTGGATTTATCAATACCGAATGCACATTTCAATATGATATACAAACTAAATTTAATTAAAATCGAATTTGATACATTGGATGTCTGAACTTAAATTGTACCCACTGTACAGGGTCAATACGTATAGGGTTTTGTGTTTCAATGTGTGCCACACAGGTGGCACAATTCCTTCAATGGCAATATCCATGTGTATATAGTCTACTTCGTTATACATTTAAAAAAAAAACATTTAAAACCCAAAAGAGAACTCAGGGAATTGGTCAGACAACAAACATTTGGAGCCGATAATAACTAGTTCAATAACTGAAAACACTTGCTCCTGGGGTCCTAATCTTATCGCTATAAAAGTATCCATCCGTTTATATGTTTAGACTAATAGCTGAGAAAGCAAAATACATCCATATGTATGTAGTTAATAAGAAATTCATAAAAATAACCGACTCTTCCGTTGCTTAGAACTGTAAATAGTAGCAACAAGTCTACGCACAATTTTTGGGGTTTTTCTTGGATTTGAAGGGGAACTTTAATAGGAATAAGGCGTACCAGAGCCTCAGAGTCCTAAAAATCGACCAAAACCAGGAGCCAAAGGATGTGCGTTTTCTGTTAAAGATTAAGCGCTAAAAATCGGCTTTTTCAGGTGGTTATTGTATTCCACTTGCCAATCAAGAGTTACCCCTCCAGTTTATAAAGTGATTTATATATTATATTATTTCAATTCAATGAGTCATTAAGTAAACTGGAGGTAACCACCATCGATTAAACGAATCGGAAATTCATTGTGGCGGCATGGGAATTGTTTGGATGATCGATAGGACACTCAACTCACCTGGCTTGCCGTTCGCGTCGCTGCATTTCACCAGGTATTCGCTAGCTAATCTCCGTTGAATTTTGACTCAGCGGCTTGATCGCCTTTCCGGGAATTTTGATAATGAACTTTAATCGGCTGAAACTTGTTGCTGCGGCCGCTGCTGCGTCTGTTGTTGTTGTTGTTGTTTTTGCGTTGGCGATAGGGTTGATCCGGCAGCACAAGCTGGCAACTCTGCAGGATCTGGAGGATGCGTGCGAATTGAGCGAATTATCCACAACGCCCTCGCACGCACTCTGGAACACGAGCACTCGCACTCGCGCACGCACTCGCACTCGCACTCACACACTCACTCAGCGTCCGCGCATGTCGCGCATGCGGCCAACACACACGGTTAAACGGCAGATCCGCCTCTCTCGCGCGCCCTTCAGCGCCCCACTCCCACTCGGCAGGATGGCTGAACTGGACTGGACTGGACTGGGTGTTGGGCTGTGAGCTGACAGGTGTGTATGCGCGCCTCTCGTCCTCTTCGCTAGCTCACAGTTATTTCTTTTCCTTTTCCTGCTGTAGATGTAGCTGTTGTTGCTGCTGCTGCTGCTGCGTTATTTGACATTAAGTATGAAAATTGAGCAGCATTTCTTTGAATTTTTCAGTTATTTTTGTTGGTAGTCTGTTCGTGTATGTGTGTGTGCCGTGTAGGTATGTGTACATATGTCAAAAGGCGGGCTATTTGTCGTTGAATTATTATTCCTGTTGCTTTCTCGCTCCCTCGCAGTCGTTGTCGTTCTCGTTCTCGTACTTTTCTCCTTATCCTTGGATCCTCCGGCTGATTGATTGAACGATTGATCGAGCTGCAGAGAGTGTGTGTGTTCAGAGGCGAGGAAAACAAGGAAAACAGTCTCGAGCTACGCTGAACAACTAGGTAAACAAATAATTTTGGCTAAACAATTTGACAAACAACACACTTTTGCACATTTTATCCAACGTTCTGTGAGACAACAAACCCAAAACACACCGAACTGTTTTCATTCAGTTTGCCTTTGCCTTTGCTGCTGCCGTGACTCGTTAGGCAAGAGAGTAAATAAACAATCTTTGATGGATGATGTAGTTAAATTTACGAATTTAACCGGTCAGTTGTTGGCTTTAAGCACAAGGCCCCTGTAAAACAAAAGAGAAAAGATCGTTAATATACATTTTCACACATAAATGGAATTAAATAAAATTGTATGCGGCGCAGGTGAGCTGCTGCTGCCGCTGCTGCGGTATTTTCCGGTATGTTTCGCCAGATGGCAGGAAGCCTGGTCACACTGGACGCGCTAGACTAACTAAATTTGCTTATGCCCATTGATTTTCATTTAATTCCCTGGCTTGTTATTGCTTATTGGATTAGCCCTTAAACGCTTTGCAATTAACACACTCTAGCCTTGCGTTAAAGAAAGTTACATTTTTATGGTGCAGAAAATACGCCGACCCAAGCAAATGTCACAAAATTAGGCCAATTAGCTGCGCTGCCCCCGCACAAACCATACGTAAAATGTTGGAAAAAGTCTTCGTCTTGGGCGCAAGGTCGAAGTAAATATTTCCGTACGTGGTTTCTTTTATTTTTATAAATTTTCACGTTTTGTGTTGTTCGAGGCAAAAAGCGCCCATCGACCAAAGCCAGAGAGAGAGAGAGAGTGAGCGAGAGCGACTGAGAGGGCGAAAGCCAAGGAGATGAAGAGGCAGAGAGGGTGTAACTACTCGACTTTTGGCCATATTTTTTTCAATGGGCCGCCTTTCTGCCAACGCATCATTATTTTGCGGCGGCTTTGATTTTTCCCTAATTGAACCATTTGCACGCGCAATTAATTCGGCGCCTCGATTTTTGCGATTTACCTTTTAGACAGTTTTGCACGCATTTTCACTACGCCTCATTTTTCCACCCATACACTCACACGCACGCACGCACAGACACAGTTACACACGGTCGGACCGAATTAAATTTTTTGCAATTTGAATTGCTCTCACACTGACTTGGAGCTGTGTGCGGTTGTCGGTTTCTCACGATGGCGCCTCGGTAACTACTTAAAGCACTACTTTTTACATATTTAGCTTGGCTTGTTCGGGTTCGATTTTTAATTAAACTGTCCTCAATAGACCAAAAAACGCACGCAAGAGCACGAGAAAATGGTGCGATTTTTTCCCTTGCCTACACACACAGACACACACGCGCGACGACTCGTTCGTTCAGGTTTCTTGTTTTGGTGTGACCAAGTTTTGTTTCAGTTCAGTTTTTTGGGCAGCACTGGACGCTGAGTGATTTAGTGTGCCCAGACTTTTACTTTAGATATTTTCCCACTAGATCTATCTTTTTTCGCCAGAATCTAGTTTGTACCCGACAGGAATACTGCGGGCGGTAAAAATACTAAAATAAGTTAAAACACAAACTACTGAGTAAAAAGCGTATAATATTTCTATTTCTTCGGCTATATTGTTAGTTTTTCGTTTAAGCACGGTATGAAGACAGTATTTGCAGCGGAAAAAATTCATTCAGCAGGCTTTTCGATTTTTTTTTGAGGGCAAATGATGCAGTCTTAGTTTGTCGACGGTCGTTACCGACCTCGAAAACATGACCCCAAAATAAGGGCCTAAGAAAATACTGCCTGCGATTGGGGTGACCATCACCATACAAGAGCCGTAAAAATACCGCAGATCAAATACCGTAATTGCAACTAGAGCTGGCAAAGAAAGCAATGTTTTCGATTTTTTCGATGTTTTTACGGATAAAAATAATTTTATCCACATTGGAAGGCTAAAGTTATGACCTTTTATCACTAACTAAAATTCTAGCTCAGGGCTAGTATTAAATTCTCTCGAAGAATTTTTTCCTAGGTTATTACCCACCTTAGGCTAGTACCCGCCCTTTTCAAGCGAATTTATCTTTTTTTGTTGTTCCAAAAATCGATAGTGAGAAAATAAACATCGACACTTTATAGTATCGATAGTGTTTCGATGTTTTGCCAGCACTAATTGCAACACGTGCGAGTTTCGCTCTCTTTCTAAATAATAAATAATTTAATATTCGATTTCTGCGGTAAAATAGGCAATGTTAAAGGTTAAAAGAAACACTGGAAAGGCGGTAAGTAAGCCCACGTGAAGATTAGAGTGTTTGAATATATTATTTCCCCCTATTTAGCCGCGGACAGCAAAACCAAAGGCTGCTCGATCGCAGTCCACAGACTCGGTTTTGGATCAGGACTCCGCTGGCGAGGATCACAGCGACTATGAGCAGCCCACCATCAGCAGTGACGATGGCTTCGAGGAGCCCGCGCTCTCCAAAAAGACTCCACAGCCAGCAGCGAATAACATCTCCAAGCCAGCGAAGAAGAACAAGTTCAAGTTGAACGATCCCTCCAAGAGTGTTAAGCCCCCGACGTTGGAGGAGATGAAGGAGCTGCGCGACACCCGCAATCTCTTCCACTCCAACCTGTTCAAGCTGCAGGTCAAGGAAATGCTGGAGGAGCTGCAGCTGAAGCCCAAGTACACGGACTTTATCGAGAGCTGGCTGGAGTCCTTCACGGCCTTTACCCGCCAGCTGAAGGACGGGCTGATGGAGCGATCGCAATTGGAGGTGCCCCTGAGTCTGCCCCAGAAGGCGTCGGGCTTTATTTTCTCCAAACCGACCAGAGAACCTTTCCTTATCGGTGCCGCCTCCACTGGTACTCTGCTGGGCCCCAAAATTGTAGTGGACGTGGCGCTGGAGATGCCGAAGGAGAACCTCCACAAGGAGGACTACCTGAACCTACGCTACGACCAAAAGCGGGCTTTGTACCTTACTTATATCACCGAGAGGATGCGGGAGTCTTCGGAATATGGCCAGGACCAATTTGCCTTCAACTACCATGCCAACAACCCGCTCAAGCCCGTGCTGGAGCTGACGCCGGTGGCCAAGCAGGTGACAAAGCATCTGCAGATTCGCCTCTTCATCACCGCTCCGCTAAGCAGCTTCAAGCCGGGTCGGTTTGTGCCCTGGAACAACAACATTCGGCCCTCGTTCTACGGCGACGAATGGGACGAGGCCGAGGAGCCACTGCCCTCAACGCAGCACTACAATGCCAATGTACTGTTCGACCTGACACTGGCCGAGAATCAGGCTCACATCGACAAGACCTTCAAGGGCAGACGCAACTTCCAGGACGGCCTTCTGCTGCTCAAAGTCTGGCTGCGTCAGCGCGAGCTAGATGTTGGCTACAGCGGCTTTGGCTCCCACATCTTGGCCGCCTTTGTTGTCTACCTCAGCCAGCAGCGGATCCTGCATCAGTCGAGCAGCAGCTACCAGGTGGCGCGCACCGTGTGGAACCAGCTGGCCAATACGGACTGGGCAAGCGGCGGCATTAGTCTGGCGCCCGCTTCAGTCCAAAAGGAGGATGCGAGCAAGAAGTCGGCCAGCTTCTATGATGTCTGCTTCACGGACGTTACTGGCCAGTACAATCTGTGCTCCAATCTACCGCTCGCGCTTTACCAGAGAGTCCGGGCGGAGGCCAAGCTGGCGGTGGATCTGCTGAACGACATGAAGCTTAACAGCTTCCCCCACATCTTCATGCAGAAGTGCCCGCTGTACAGTCGAGTGGACAATATCCTCAAGTTAGTAGCTTAGCAAGAAATGTTTGTTCGAGATATTAATCCTTAATTCTTGTCTTAAAAAAGGATCACCAACTATTCGTGTATCAATCAGATGCTCATGCTGCATTCCCAGCCCCGGTTCAAATATGATTATGCCAAATATGGACATCCTCAGCTGCTTCAACTGCTGACAGAGTGAGTAACTGGAGGAATTCAAAGTATCACCCATTAAATAACCTTAAATTGCAGGCTCCTTCAAAGGGGACTGGGTGAGCGTATCCAGGCCATTCTGCCATTGGAAACGGCAACAAAGGCTTGGTCTGTGGACGACAAAGCTCCCGCAATTGGCAAGTACATTCAACTCGGATTGATCCTAAATCCGGAGCACGCCTACGCCGTTTTGAACAAGGGTCCGGCTGCCAACGAGGATCCCGAAGGAGCCGCCGAGTTTCGACGCTTCTGGGGCGATAAATCAAATCTGCGACGCTTCCAGGACGGCAGCATCACCGAGGCCGTGGTGTGGGGCACTGCACAGGATTCGCCGGCAAAGAAGCGGCTTATCGTACGTCAGATTGTGCTGCATCTGCTGGAGCATCATCTGCAGCTGGAGAGCAAGGACGTGCAGTATATTGCCGCCGAGCTGGATCAGGTCTACCAGCTGTCTCCTTGGTATAAGCTAAAGAAGCTCAAGACTAAGCTGCCCCTGGCTCAGGACACGGACGCGGAAGCAGTGAGTCCGCATGTGATACGCTGCTACGATGAGTTGGCTCGCCAACTCCATGGCCTGGACGATCTGCCTCTGGATATAGTGTCCATATCGGGCATCTCGCCCGTCTTCCGCTACTGTGAGCCGGAGCCAGTTCTGCCACAGGCTCGCCTTGCAGACGAACGCATCCTTGCCAGCCATGTCCAGCGGGTGGTCATCCAGCTGGGCCAGAGCGGCAAGTGGCCCAACGAACTGGGCGCCTTGCGAGCCTTGAAGACGGCCTTCCTCATCGAAATCGGTGAGAAGCTGGAGGCGCAGTGCCTGCTTAAATGGGCAATTACCGCGAAAGGTCTTCTGGTGCTCAAGCAAGGATTCTGCTTCCTCATTGAACTGGCCCACAGCAAGGAGTTGGCGCTGCTCAAGCAAGAGGTTACGGAAAAAGGCGTTACGACGTACGTTGACAATCCGTCCAGCCGCCACTTGGAGCGACGGCACTACATTCTGCCCAAGGTCACGGGCTCACTGCACTCGCTCCATCAAACACACTCGGCCTTTGGGCCCACGGTCCTGCTGGCGAAGCGATGGCTGGCCACCCAACTGCTGGACGACGGTTTGTGGCCAGCGATGGCCACCGAGCTGTTGGTGGCCCACCTTTTCCAGCAGCGGCATGCACCGCAGGCCATAGCGGCGCCCCAAACTGGTTTTATTCGATTCCTGCAGCTGCTGGCGCACAGCGACTGGAACGGCGAGCTCTTCCTGCTCAACTTTAACAACAGCTGGCAAGGTGAGGAGACCTTTGGAGTGTTCCCTCTTCACATACTCTAATCCGAGAACCCTTTTTCAGAACAACAAATAGCGGATCTGGAGCACAGCTATCGCAGCGACCGTCAGAGTTATCCTCCTCTGGTGGTGGCCACCTCCTACGATCAACAGCATGTCGGTCGCCTGTGGACGTCGGATGAGGCCCCGAGTCAGAGAGTTCTGGGTCATGTAACCAGACTTGCCCGCCATGCCCTCGAAATCGTTGAGACTAGTTTGATGTCGAAGGACCTACGGTTCGTGCGACCCGCCCAGTTGTTCCGAGCCTCTAACGAGGGCTACGATTTGGTCATACAACTCAAGCCGGATCTGGTGCCGAACAGCTTGTGCTATGACCTCGGTTCTCCATTCGTGTCCTTTGGCCAGCCAAATTTCGAGTTACCTCGAGCGGGAGCAGAGCACCGCCTGGCGGAGATTGTGAACCAGCTGAGGGTAAGTCAACTAGACAACATCTGTGACCTTTGCCCTGCAGCCTTGCTTTCCTTGTAGTCTGCCTATTCCGACTTTGCGGCCTTCTTCTACAATCCCCATGGCGGCAAGGAGCTGGCCATTGTGTGGCGACCGCCCACTGAATTCGCTCCGAAGGCATTCAAGGTCACTGAAGTGCAGGGCTGCACGCCGTGCGGCAATGGTAAGGTCCAAGTGCTAAGGGAAACCCTGCTGGAGGACTTTAAGCTGCTGTTGAAGGACTTTTACCTGCGCATTGCCACT
This sequence comes from Drosophila punjabiensis, assembly GCA_008042585.1. Classification (NCBI taxonomy): domain Eukaryota; kingdom Metazoa; phylum Arthropoda; class Insecta; order Diptera; family Drosophilidae; genus Drosophila; species Drosophila punjabiensis. The sequence goes on along the minus strand of VNJR01011684.1, from coordinate 22,292 downwards.
CCGGAGGAGCTAAAGCGGGAGCAGCGCGAGCACCAGCAGCCCAGGCGATACTTTAATCAGCCAGAGGTGTCGAATGCCATCAGGCCCGGCAAGAGGAAGGTGCAGAGCGACGATGCCAAGCTGGATAAACCAGTTAAGATTAAAAAGCAGCTCATCAAAAACTCTGCGGCTCGGAAGACTCAGAGTTAGTTAAAGGTATAGGAAAGTGACTATATTGTGTAGCATAGCTTTTTAAGCTTAAAAATATATATATTAAAGCTAATGATGCAATTTTGCGAACTGGAAAAAGTTATAATGATATAAATTATACAATAGTTATAATTATGATAATATAATTTTAACAATTGTATCTTTCCTGTTAAGCTCTTTTTATAACTACATAAAGAGAACGCTTTGGTAGAGCCCAAAATTTTATTATTGAATTAATTAAAAAGGACTATAAAGTCGTATCAATTTGGTAAAAACTTGAATCGAAAATAAGTGGAACTTGACCCATTTATCTGTTATTCTTTTGCCTGCACTCCCGGCTCTGCTGTTCGTAGTTTGGCCATTCTTTTGGTGAAGGTGGATGCGGAGTAGTGTCGCACTGCTGCTGCTGGCGACGCCTCCGAAGCTCGGCTAATCTCTGGGTGCAGATTCTTGCCCTTATGCGGTCGTAGCGCTGTCGATCTTCCATATCGAGAAGCTCGGTTGTGCAGGGTTCTTCCTGCGGACATTTACGGTTCCAAAAAACAGGTCCTTGCTGCAGAAAAGATTCCTGGTCGATGCTTTGGTGGCATGAGTCCGAGTCCTCCTCTTCAATATCAATCTTCTTGACCAGTTGCAGACTTGAGGTATTGCATCCAGTGCAGCTCGTGGCCGGCTGCGTCTGGCAAGCAACATTCTTCTGCTTATTGACATCTAGACTGGGCGGACTTGTCTGTGTTTGGCAGCTCGTGTGGACCTCCTCGCATTTGGGACAGTGCTGGCAGCCGTTGTTCTTCATCAGTCCATCGGTCGAGGTGCCAGCGCTGTAACAGATTTCGTTTCTGGACCGCCCCAGGGCTACATCGTTCGATGGCTTTTTGGGGATTTCTATATGCAAATTGTAAGGATTAATGGTCACGTGAGGAACATGCTGAGCCTGGGGGCAGAGGGGTTGCAGGTTCGTGACGGGGCCACCAAAAACTTTTAAGGGAGCTGCTGGCGAGGCAACTGAAGCCAAGCTATTATAGGTGAACATCCGTATGTCCATCTCTTTCCGTATATCCTGCTGGATCACAACGTACTGCTCACTGCCCACAACAATGGGAACTGTATCAAGAAAAGGAGGAGTATAAACACATTACACAAGCAATCTCCGGCTTACTGTGCACAGCGGGTGCCATCGGGGTCTCGGATACTCTCAGCACCTCTCGCCTTACATACGGATTGTTGGCCAGCTTGGCCTCCTTTGGCGTTTCTTGGGCAAAGAGATCCAGCAAAATTGTTGAAGCATCAACCTCCGGACTAGGTTGACAGTGGGGCAGACAGGGACAAATGGTGAACAACCGGAAGTCCACTACTTTTCGTATATCTTGCTGGGTGACCACCACCACATCGTTACCCACCAAGCCGAGTGCTTTTAAAAATAGGGGAAGCGAATATATAGAGAAGTCACAAGAGAATGCTTCAGCTCACTTTGCACTGCTGGGGCCACGGGGGTCTCGGACACTTGAACCACATGTCGCCTTACGCTTGTATTACTGGCCATTTCCTTCCACCGGTTTTACAAATTTATAAATAATTTTGAAATTTGGAAAATTTAGAATTTCTACTTGAAAAGTTTACGTGCACATCTCTTTTCAAAATAAACTAAATTGTTTGAAGAAATGTACATTGAGAGCATAGCCTGCTAGGTAACATTATAAAATGTTTTTAGGGTATTGATGTGTTGATGTTTAAAGATTTATCCTCTTGATGTATCTCTAATTTATTTCTCTTTGAATGTTTTAAGCCTAAAGTCTTCTTTGACATTAAAAGTACTTAATTTTAACACCCAAGCTTTACTTTAACCTCTTAATTATGATATTTAATAATTAAAAATAGCAAAAAGCCAGAAATATTTAAAAAATTGAATCTCTAAACTCTAGACAAACGTTAAAAAGTAGCTTAGTTTAAGACATGCAGTTTGAATCAAAAGCGAATTCAGCTTGAGGCAGTTCACAATAAGGAATAATTAGCAAAAGCAATTAAAACGTATAACCTTTCTCATCATTCAGATCGAGTTATTGCGCTTGAATCAAGGATAATGGTCCGAGCTTCAGAAGCTCACAGAAAAATACTTGAGTGACACACAAAACTTGATTAAATCCGAATGGATTCCTCCTTGACATTTGGCCCCGCATTGCCGGCCGCCGTTAGGGAGTCCTTCTCCTTGTTGCCAAAGTCCGGATACAGCTTGGCCACCTGGCCCATCGGCGTGCACAGGCGACCAGAGAAGTCCAAGCGCTTGTTGGACTGACTCCGCTCCGCTGAGGAGATGATGTCCAGCAGGGATCTGACGGATACAGCAGTGATAAGATGGGAAATAAAGTACGTCCCACGACTCACCTTTGTCCAGAGCTCGACATGCGGCGCTTGCTGGCCTTAAGCAGGCTATTGGAGTTGGAGCTGCCGCTGGCACTGCCGCTGCTGATGGGCTCCAGCCGTTCAGGCGAGAGCGGTGACTCCGTGTAGGAGCGCAGAAGGCTGGGGCCCGCCTCCGATTTTAGCGGCCCATCGCCATAGGCGGCGCGCAGACTCTGCAGACTCTCCAGTAGACTCTTGTGGTGCACCGTGGTGGCGTTTAGCTGAATGAGTTGCTCGAGTTCCCTGTACAGCAAGCGATACTGGTCCTTGGCCTTGGAGAGCTTCAGTCTACAGAGGAAATGTCATAATAATTTCGATCAAATAAAGTTTCTTCACAATTACCTGGCACCATTGGTGTGCGTGAAGGGCAGGACGTCGCCGCGCGAGGCGCTCTTGTAGAGCTCGTGGATATGCTGCTGACAGCGAACTTCCTCCTGCTTGTCCATGTCCTCCTTGACCAGCAGGTGCAGGAAGTGCGGCAGCCAGCTAATCTGTCGCTGAAGGTGAAACAGAATCGTGGAGCTGGTACTAAGCGGGAAGTAGCGGGGCAGACGGCGCGACAAGTTGGGAGCCGCCGGATCCTTCGTCTTCAGCGGCAGCATACGCGACATCTTGAGCAGCTGGCCAAGCTCCGCGATGCGATAGTCGGGCACCCGGCCGCCGGGCCCATCAGCTATCGCTGGTGCCTCATCCATGCAGGAGCGTGTGATGCAAAGCGAATGGACAAAAATTTCACCGCCACGGGCGGATAGCATGTGACTGGTGGTCTTAGAGCCCGTTTTGCGCGGCATTTCCAGCAGCACGGATCGTCCGTTTAGCAGGAAGTTGATCAGGCACGAGCTGGGACGGGAGGTCACGTCCACGGGAGTGACCAGGAACTGGCCCAGGCAAGGCTGCAGATCGGCCGAGCCACAGCCACGAGGCGTGCACCACTTGAGGGTCACCGTCTCGTAGGTGGTGCCCTGCTTGATGCTCGTCGGCAGGCTGAAGTCCGAGCCACAGGTCACCGAATGGGCTTCCCGGCTGTGAAGGATCTCCACGTCGTAGTTGGCACTGGAGTTGGCGTTCTGCTCCTCCTTCATCGGTATATTGGTCACCGTGGTGCTCGCCAGGTCGTAGTGGTCCAGAATAAGGTGCGTCAGCTTGTAGGAGATGTTCGGCGCACTGACCGTGTGTATCTCGACATCCAGCAGCGGCGATATCTTGAGCAGGCTGCGGTTCGTGACCAGCGACTCGACGCCCAGCGGCACAATATTGAGGATAACCAGATGGCAGTGGTCGATGGCCAGGCCCTTCTTGGAGGGCGCCGCCGCCAGAGCGTTCTGCTGCAGCAGCACCGTGTTGAAGATGTCCTCCAGGCTTTTCATGCTCGTATTGTCGCGGGCCGACGTGATGCAGATGACGCGCCCCTCGTTCGGTATCCGCGGCAGCTCCTCGGGTCGGCCGCTGGCCAGGGCAGCCATCTGCTCGTCTGTGGGCTCCGCCAGCGCCTCGATGGCGGCTCGCAGGCCATGGATCACCGAGTAGTCGGAGGACTGGGGCATGCTGCGCGACGGCACGCCCACCATCACCATGGCGTTCATCACGTGCGACATGTTCTGCGTGCTGGGGCTCCAGGTGTTCACGATGTGCGCCGCCGTGTCCGAGACGATGAAGCGCACGTGCTTCCTGCCGGGAAAGAGGTCCCAGACCACGCGGCAGTACTCGATGGACGACTCGCAGGCGCATGTCCACAGGCTCTTGCTGAACTGCGCTCCGCTGCCGCCTGCCACGCCAGATCCGCCGGCATCCGCTGGCTTCCCCTTCAGGAAGTCCATGGAGATGTACTCCTCGCTGGCGATGCTGAAGTAGCGCGTGTGGTCCAGCACGAAGATTGTCTTTTGGTTGCGTTCGAACATGGTGCTCCGACCGGCGGATCCTGAAAGTCCTGCCATGGAGAAAGCCTTCTACTATCAACACTTGCGATGCGTTTGATCACACCGATACTCTTTAGTTGTTTTTAAATACTTGGCTTTTATAAAATTTAAATTAATTAAAATTAAGAAAAAGTAACACATTCGTGGATTAGTTTACAGAGCGATCAGCTGTTGCCGGCTATGATGAAGAAGTGACGCGAAGTTGGTCACATTGCTTCTTTTCTGTTCAGTTACCTAGAAGATCTGGCCACACTAGGTGTGCAAAAAAGCTTTTGGCGTGAATTTCGAAATATAAGACTCTAAAATGACTGAAAGTCGTTAATTTAGTGTTTATAAAAATTGTGCAGCCACAGAAGAACATGCAAAAACTTGGAACTTAGTAATATACTACACTAAAATTCACTGGAAATCGTTAATTTAGTATTTATAAATATTATACAGCCACAGAAGAATAGGCAGAAACTTTCAAACAGATAAATATTTGTTGTAAAACAGTTTACTCCGAATATATAAATTTCCAAATTTAGTTTCTTTTATTACTTAATCCTATGTTAAATTTTTAAATCTAAACTTGTTATATAAGTCTGTTTGATTAAGAACTTGTGGTAAAGTAATTAAATAAATTATGTTATAACATTTTCATGATATTTTTAGTAGAAAGAAAAGTACCCATAATGCCGTACTCTGCGAGAGTTCCAAGAGAAACTAAGCTCGTCTGTGAGGTCAGGCATCAACAAAAGCTTAACTTAATTAAATAAAATCACCAAAGTTCGGTTATCAGTTGCCTCGGATGATGCCATATAGGGCTGTGCTTCCGCACGGTTCTATCAGTTGCTCCCCAAAGATGATCCACTCAAGAGCAAATCTGCGGATTGTCTGCGTTTGCCTGCTGCTTTGGGCGGTAGTGGATTCGAAACCAATGGTTTCCGCTCCCAGTTCCAATCCCGACGAGCAGATTCTGAACCGCCTGCTGAGCTTCATCGACAACCAGACGGATCCCTGCGAGAATTTCTACAAGTACGCTGCTGGGAATTACTGCAAGCACTGGAATTTCCAGCACGAGGTAGACACGAAGGTCCGCGAACGGTTCAAATCCATCTTCGGAACCCTCAACACTGGTGCCTCGCTGGATGGGAGCAGTGTGGAGGGGAAGGTGCTAAGCTTCTATCAGACGTGTCGCACGGCCACGAACGAATCCCGGTCGTTGAAACACTACCTGGAGCTGGTATCGCCTGGCTCAGGGATCGTCTGGCCGCATTTGAATAGAAGCCACCATACGGATTCGTACGAGAGCATACTCTCCCGACCAAAGGAGCATCCATACCCGTTCGAATGGATGCCGACCCTCGCCCGACTGCGTCGCTATGGTTTAAACAACGTACTGTTCAAGATGAACGTGACTCTGGACCCGGCGGACAGGAGCAAGTATGTGGTGATGCTAGACAAGCCAGACCTAGAAGGGAAACGCAAATGGGACGCAATGGATACGTTAGGAAAGGTGGGTATGATCCACGGGGCGAGCTTTTGGGAGTCACAAATAACAAGCGTGGAAGAGAGACTCGGTAAGTTTGGCAACGTTGAGGATGAGCCCATTAGAGAGCTCACGCTGGGTGAGCTTGAGGTCCAGACCGGTTGGCCGTGGAGGCAATATTTCGGGATCGTATTTGGCCGCACCTTTCCATCAGACTACACGGTAAGGATTCTGGATATGGAATACTTTTTGGATCTTAAACGGCTGCTGGAGCGCCGTCCCAACGAAATAATTGCGAACTACATGATGGCTCGGTTTGCCCGCTTCCTGGAGGGCACTAGAGTCAGCAGTGTGGAAAATAAAGCTGACGAATGCGTCCAGGATGTGCGTGACAACATGGAATTTGGCAGCGCCTTCCTCTACGAGAGCCACTACTTTGGGCCGAAGAAACTGGCTCAATACGACTCCGATATGCAAAAGCTTTTCGATGCACTGCGAACCCGGCTTTTGGCCAGGATCGAGGCCAACAACCTGAAGCTGAGCCTGAGTCAGCGCACTCAGCTGAAGCAGATGCTGCAGGCCATGAAGCTCAACGTGGGCAACTTGCCCAAGAACCTGGATCACCGCAGCTTTGTGACCAACTTCTACAGGGATCTGCAACTGGAGCCTGGCCAGGACTTTGCTGCTGCCCATCTGAAGGTATTGGAGGTCCGCACTCGTCGCATCATGGAGCGCTTGGATAAGCCGAGGGTCAGGGGGGATGCATATTACTTCTTGGAGGATGATCGTCCCAAGGTCAGTGCTGAGCCCTGGCTGGTGGACAGAGAAAACACCGTTATCCTGCCACTCGATGTCCTGCAGGAACCGTTCTTCATTCCCGAGAGCCACGACGTGTTCAAGGTGAGCCTATTGGGCTTCATGCTCAGCCGCCAGATGGCGAGGTCCCTCCTGCCCGAGGCCCTGCTCTATGATGGCGATGGAAATCCCAGTAACCAGTTTCTGGACCTTGCTTCCAATCGCAACTATCAATGGGCTCTGTATATGATCACCGTGTTTTCAAGAGACAACCAAGACCAGGCAGGGGCTGATGCAACAGCTCTGAGGCTAACACACGACGTGTACTTCGGAGTGGGTGCCAAGTATAGTCAGGAGCAGCCGAGCTTCACCAATATACCGCTGCAGCGGCTGTTCTTCCTGAACTTGGCCCAGAATCTATTTACTCATAAGGACTTCCTGGTCTCTTATGGATCCCAAACGGACGAGATGCGTCTGAATCAAGCTCTGAAAAGTTTGTTTGCCTTTGGAGAAGCCTTTAACTGCTCTGTGGGTTCACGGATGCATTGTTTTTGTCGCCCATACTTGGAGATTATTCCATGGTAATCCATTTAGTTTAAATTACAACAAGAAAACTAACTCAAAGTAAAGTGTTTTATAAAAACTTTAAAATAAATGTACTGTTTTAATTAACATGTACATATTCAAAAAGTAAAAAAATATTTGAAATTTACTGTGTATATTGTCAGTATGACAATATTTATTTTCAGTTCCATTTATTTTTCATTTCAAAAAAGTCCAGCTATTTCTGTGTTTTGGAAAAATCAGAAAAGCTGCCTGCCGGCCAACTGTTGCTTGCGGTTAGTAGGACCATTTAGCTTATATTTCCACGGTATGCTTCAGTATTTTCGCACGCAACACGCTGGCAAGTGATCGCTGGACCTGGCCACACTCTTCTAGAATCACGTTCTCTGAATGGAAAACCGAAAGCTGGCCAAATTTCGTAATATTTTGAGTTTGCTGAACAAAATTGTCCTCTGATAGAAACACGCAAGAAGCGAACTCCAAAACAGCGTCGAGTCGAGCAGCGAGTGAGCAGGAACAGCAACCATGTCGTGGCTATTGGGCAGGAATCGTCACCAGCCGCAGCAGGAGCCGGCTGGCATGGACGGAGGAGGGGCCAATCCGGATGGCAGCACGGCCGGCGAGAAGTCCGGAGACCAGCAGCTGAGCCGGGCGGAGCGCAAGGCGATGGAGGCGTACCGCTTTGACTCCTCCGCGCTGGAACGGGCGGCGGATGCTGCCAAGACTCTCGAGCGTTCAAGTAAGCGGAAATTTCGTCAGCCAATTGCATAACCGACATGCGCCATGCTATCGCGCCTTGCCTTTGCGTGTGCGTGAGCGTGGGCCTGTGTCCGGGAGTGTGAGTCCGACTAGGTGTGTGAGTGTGTGAGGTAATCTATGCTAATCTCGTGCAGAACATGCCCGGGAGGCCCTGGAGCTGTCCAAGATGCAGGAGGCCACCCGGCAGTCCGAGTACAACACCAAGGTCAAGGAGTACGAGGCGCACATTGAGCAGGCAAAGGTCGAGCAGAAGCGCATTGACCACGAGGAGCGCCGCAAGACGCTCATCGAGGAGACGAAGCAGCAGCAGCAACGCGCCCAGTACCAGGACCAGCTCTCTCGCCAGCGCTACGAGGACCAGCTCAAGCAGCAGCAGAGGGTGCAGGAGGAGAACCTGCGCAAGCAGGAGGAGAGCGTGCAGCGTCAGGAGGCAATGCGCCGTCAGACTATCGAGCATGAGATCGAAATGAAGGAGAAGAACCGACTCAAGCTCCTCGAACACGAGCTGCGTGCCAAGGCTCGAGTGGATCGCGAGAATCGGGACATCAATCTGGAGAAAATCAGGGCCAAGGCACAGGAGCACCGCACCACCGTGTTGGAGGGCATCAAGTGGGTTTTTTTTATATTCAGATGTGGCTTGAGCGGCATACTTATGTTCTCTCTCTATCTCTGTTTCCCAGAACCGCTGGCTCCGTGATTGGCGCTGGCGCCGAGGCCATGCTCACCGACTGGGACAAGGTGCTGACTGCGGCCGGCGGACTCTCGCTGCTTGCTTTGGGCGTGTACTCTGCCAAGGGAGCCACTGGCGTAGTCTCTCGGTACGTGGAGGCGCGCATTGGCAAGCCAACTCTGGTGGGCGAGACCTCGCGCTTTGCCTTCCTGGACGCCCTGAAGCACCCGCTGAACTATCTCAAGCGGTTACGCGCTAAGCCCGCCGATGCCTTGCAGGGCGTGGTGCTGAATCCCAAGCTGGAGGAGCGACTGCGTGACATTGCCATTGCCACGAAGAATACACGCATCAACCGCGGCATGTATAGGAACGTGTTGATGCACGGTCCACCTGGAACTGGCAAGACTATGTTTGCCAAGAAGCTGGCCGAGCACTCGGGCATGGATTTTGCCATCATGACTGGTGGCGATGTGGCGCCCATGGGCAAGGAGGGCGTAACGGCCATCCACAAGGTTTTCGACTGGTCGCACACCTCGCGTCGCGGTCTGCTGCTTTTCGTGGATGAGGCGGACGCTTTCCTACGCAAGCGTTCCTCGGAAAAGATCTCGGAGGATCTGCGTGCTGCCCTCAACGCCTTCCTCTACCGCACCTCCGAGCAGAACCCCAAGTTCATGCTTGTGCTGGCTTCCAACACGCCCGAGCAATTCGACTATGCCATCAACGATCGTCTGGACGAGATGGTGGAGTTTACGTTGCCGGGACTGGAGGAACGCGAGCGCTTGCTGCGACTGTATTTCGATAAATATGTCCTGCAGCCGGCTTCAGCAGGAGCAAAGTGAGTTTAAGGCACGAGATGATCTTCCAAAAAATATTTTTACCTATGTTTTTGTATCTTCCTTTAGGCGCTTCAAACTGGACACCTTTGACTATGGAAAGACGTGTTCAAAGATGGCCGCTCTGTGCGAGGGTATGTCGGGTCGTGAAATCTCCAAGCTGGGCGTGTCCTGGCAGGCGGCTGTCTATGCCTCCGAGGAAGGTCTGCTCACCGAGAAGATGGTGCTGGACAGGTGTCACTCTGCCGCTCAGCAGCACAAACAGAAGGTAAGTGTTGTTTTTTTTTTCTCAATCCACAGCTACAACCCTTTATAATTCTTTGCAGATGGCTTGGCTTTCGGATCAGGAGCGCGCCGACCACAAATCCATTAGTGGTGCCGCCGCCCCGCCCCTTAGTTTAACTGCCAACAAGCTGTGAGGCTCTTTCGCTGGGTGTGGAGTTAATGTTTTGATGTAGATGCAGCAGTCCCACGTCTGTTCACTGCCTTCGAAACGTCTTAGTTGTTTAGTCACTTAACTTTAAGTTGGTAACGCACAGGGCTTTAGCTGAGCATCGGACACGAAGCAGCGGCCGAGATCAACCTTGATGTGTGCATTTAACAACCTGTACAGGATTCGATGACGGACTACCGTGTTTGACTATAGATACAATTAAGTTTTACCCACTGAATGATTGTATTATAAGCTTGCATTAACTGTCTCAGTATCAGTAGTGTGTACAATAAGAGGTGTATAGTTTTACCCGATGTTGGTTGCATTTCGTATGTTAAAGCTTTCGACGCGTACACATTTCAATTGGCTACCGTCGCGCCAGCACTGTGAGAGATTTATATTAAACTTCTCGCTGGCGCGGCCACTAATTTGACTCGTTCCGCAGTGTTTTCCTATAAATGAATATAAAGTAAATATACAATGATTACCTGTTCAAATTGTATTTTAACATTGGTTGAGGAAAGCTCTCGTTGGCAGAGAAGGTTGATAGTAGATCTGTATAGAAAAGGTTTATAAAATTAAAACAGTTTGAATTAAAAAAAAAAAACGGATTGTTCCATTTTACATACTTTTATACCCTTGCAGGGTATTAGAAAATCCTAGAAATTCAAGCAAAAAAGGTTACCCTCTACGTTTGAATATTCTTTAATAAGATAAAATATTATATTATATTTAAGAATAAGATATTGAGAGTTTCGTTTATTCTGAATAGAAGGCAGGTTGCACTATACTGTTGTGACATTTTTATACCCTTGCAGGGTATTATAAATTCAGTCAGAAGTTTGCAACGCAGTGAAGGAGTCATCTCCGACCCTATAAAGTATATATATTCTTGATCAGCATCAACAGCCGAGTCGATCTAGCCATGTCCGTCTGTTTCTACGCAAACTAGTCCCTCAGTTTTGCAGCTATCTGAATGAAACTTTGCAGATAGTCTTCTATATACTCTCACTCGTACATAAGTCGAAACGGGCCAGATCAGAGGACTACATTATATAGCTGCCACACAAACGATCCGTAAATTTGTAGAAAAAATTATAGCTTCACTGTTTTTTATCATATCTTGATCAACTCTCGGTTGTAAGCTTTATATTGTTTCAGATTTTTAGATTTAATTTTATAAAAATCGGACTACTATATCATATAGCTGCCATAGAAACGGTCGAGAAATTTGTAGAAAAAAAATTATAGCTTTTCCAGTTTTCAACATAATTTCTTATACTTTGAGATACAAGTATTTCATATTTTTTTTTTAGAATTTTGTTGTAAATTTCATAAGAATCGGATCGGTAAAGTGGAGGTAAATTACATTTTACTTTACATGTAAAAATGTAAATCTGTAAAAATATGAACACGAAAGTAATTCATTTTAAATAAGCTTCCTTTCTTGTTTTCTTTAAATTGTTTCATCTGTATGTAGTATTGTGCACAACGCCAACCTACATGTATTAAAATCTAGTAAATTGTAATTTAATCTAGAATAAATAATCCTCACGTTCAAATAGTTTTAAATAGTTAAAATAAATTGTTTAAAAAAAAATACAAAAATCCTTTAAAAACGTAACGGTACTGCCGGTGTTTAGAGCAAGTGTGACCAGCTTTCATGGAGCATAAAATTCGCATAATCCAAAAATGCACATTTATTTTTAGGCGTCGCTCGGTCACATTACAAAAAAGCAAAATGGAAGGAAAATTGTGGAAAAACTTGGAAAACTAAGAACTTGTTCAATAATTCACCAATTAACTTCGGCAAAAGTGCAGAGATGTTTCCCAGCGGAAACGGCAACGCCGATCTGGGCTACAACAAGCACGCCCATGGCCTCGGCCACGGGCACGGCCATAGCCACAATCAGTTCCTGGCGCAGCCCCCGCCGCCGCCACCCCACTTTTCGCTGCCCGCTGGCGGCGGCGGCCCGGGCCTCGTGAACCCCCTGATGGCCACCAGCCTGCCGCTGGCCATGCAGGGCGGCGCGGGCATCGATTGGGCGCAGCTCGCCCAACAGTGGATCCACATGCGAGACGCAGGCCCGGCAGCCGTCACTATGCCAGTTTCGACATGCCCACCGCCGCCTCCCATTATTGGCAATGTGGCCGATTACCACCAGCAGACGATGGTTATGCCACCACTACCCACTGTGGTGCGGACGGGGTACCCCATCCTGGAGGAGCACGGCGAAGCGGACATGGACATGGATGAGGACAACGAGCGAGGACAGAGCGCGGAAACGCCACCGCCGCCGGCCCCCATGGTTACGCAATCCCAGTGGCTGGCAGTCACCGAGACGCCAGCCCTGTCTGTGCCGGCGTCCAGCGAAGCGGGTGAGTGGTCATGAAAGCGGGACTATGGACCGATGCCATGATCTGATCGCGATACATTTCCCCAACAGCTGCCACGCTGGGCAAACAGCAATGGAGCAATTGGCACACGCAGCCCGGAAAGGCTCCCAGCACAGGCAATCCGACGGCACATATTCCCTCGCTGCTCAAACTCAACGTCAGCAATCCCAATGAGCCGCATCAACAGCTGCAGACATCGCAGCCGGCAGCGCAGCCACACCAGCTCGCAACGCATCAGCAACATCAACAACAGCAGCAGCAGTCGCAACAGCAACATCCACAACATCTACAGCATCAGCAGCACTTGGAGAGCGGAAGCGCCAGTGGCGCCGGCAGCGAGATCGATGCCAACAAACGAAAAATGTTGCCAGCTTGGATAAGGTGAGGAGAGAGGAAAACAAGACATAATACTTTATATTCTATTATCTTCTATTGGTAATTCGCTTCAGAGAGGGCTTGGAGAAAATGGAGCGTGAGAAACAGAGGCAGCTGGAGCGCCAGCAGTCCTCCTCCCATGCGCCATCAGACACGGTCGATGCTGAGAACGAAGTCCACGTTAAGCAAGTATCAAGCAAAACACTAACAACACCTGTTAATCTATTGAACATCTCGAACGTGGTAAGTATGGGTATGGTGGCCCGGGGCTCGCAGGGTTAACTGACTATCAATACGGACCGAAAAGTGCCGAAAACGAGGCGCACATATCACACCAATTGGTTGCTCACACCTCACCACAACAACGGGACTGAACTAAACAGAAACAGAAACAGAAACAGAAACTTGATGGGCAAACATAAACCCAAACTGAAACCGAGACAAAAGACAAAAGAGTAGCGAAGGGCAGTAGTAGAGACTTTCGATTAAACATGCCCTTGAAATTCAGGCCAGCGACAGCGAAGATTCTATTGGCTTGCCCGCTGGGGTGGCGCTTGGCGGAGAACTGAAGGAGCAGCAAATAGGTAATGAATTATTAAGTAAGGCCACCGATGGCGGCGGCAGCAGCTGCAGCAGCAGCGACGACGAGGAGGAGCACAACGAAGCCGGAAGCCGGCCGGCAATGGAGAACGCAGCGGCGGCAGCGGGAGCGGCTAAAGGAGATGAGCACGGCGATGTCAATGGTAAAAACTACGAAGAAAGACTGGCGGATCTGGTAGGCATCAATCACCATTTGACCCGGATGTGTTGTGCCCTCAGCCAGGCGATGAAATCGAGCGGAGCCCAGAGACGAATGAATGAACTCTTCCCTGGATTTTCATTCCCTGGCCAGCCGGCGGCACATCCAAACCCAAGACCCCCTCTTTGTACAGTTCAAAATCAATCTATGAATACCCAATACCCATCTGTAGATGCTTGTGGTGCGCCGCACACTAACTGAAATCCTGCTGGAAACCACAAACGAAGAGATTGCGGCCATTGCAGGCGAGACTCTGAAAGCGCACCGCGCCAAAGGTACATTATTTGCAATACACTTAAGTTCACCCAAAACCGATCTCTTCCAGCGCTCGCGCGTGTTGTTAATGTGTGTGTGTAAGTAGCTTATAAAGAACATAGCCATTGATCCAAGATTGGATGACCCCGAAACGAAAATATATAGAATTCGAACACGAATACGAATACGAGTACGAATATCGGCGAGCGCGCGTTAACACCTCTTTTTCTTAATAATCCTTTGTCTCTGCTAATCTCTGAATCCTAATTATAAACATAAACCAAAATATGAAATCACTTGCTGAATCTTATAATCGTAATATATAATATATACCTATATATATATGTATGTACTATGTGTAAATCAAAAGCGTCATCAGCCCAAGTGATTCGCAAAAGCGCCTTGTCCTCCATAACCGGCAACTTGGGTAAGTAATCCAAATCCATAGTCTGTAAGTTTCCTTTGCACTTTTTTGTTCGTTCTTATTTTTTTTTTTGTTTAGAGGTAGTCTGAGTTGTGCTTGATATCCCCCTCTGTCTCTGTACTCCCACCTCCCCCTCTAATGACAACGAATTGGTTAATAATAAAATAACTTTGAGCCAAGCAGAACAATCAAGCCTCTTGGTTTAGGTCCTCCTCACATCCAAATTGCCAATGGGTTCGCCTCTATTCCTTCCCTGTTTCCGTAACGACCTCTAATAAAATCGATGATACATAATATGTATAACTAAAACTGCGCCCAATCTCTGCATACATCGATGTCTGGTTAGCCACAATTAGCACTTCACTGATTTGAATTATAGGTTTAGCTGCCTATGGCGATTCTTCCAGCGAAAGCGAAGAGGATGACGACGAGGAGGATGGCGAGCGTCAGGCAGATGCTGCCAAGGATGTCGATAAGAGCGTACACCTAAGCGCGGAAGAGTTGAAGGTCCGTTGACCATCGATATATTTAATGGCATAACTTTCTAACGATCTCCCGCTCTCTCTCTCTCTCTCTCTCTTTTAAAGGCTCGCATAAGGCGCAGCAAACGATCCTTTGAGAGAGTCATTGACGACATCGAGGATCGCGTGGCCAAGCAGGAGCAGCGCGACGAGCAGACCCTGCAACGGCATCGAAAGCGCGAGCTGGAGCGCTCCGATACTGCCAGCGAGCAGCGTCGCCCGCTGGCCAACCCTGATTCGTCCAGGGAGACGGCCAGCCGCCCAACCCACGAGAAGCTGCAGCAATACAATGGTTTGTGGAACTTGAATACTCTGTCTCAGCTCCACTAATCGTCGTAATGATCTTAAGCAGGCAAACGTCCCAGTCGGAAGGAGCGCACCACTCGATTCAGCGATAACAAGGACGGCAAACAGCAGTCCCAGAGCTACGTGCAGCAGGTGGTGGCTGCCGCCGCTGTTGCTCCGTTGCCCAGCGTGAGCTCAAGTTCGGGCCCGCCCAAGCTGAAGCCCGTGCCGAATCCGGCTACCAATCTGCTGCAGATGCCGGAATCGGTGGCCACTATGCTGAGTGCGGCGGATAAGGCACTGAATAAGGTCAACAAATCGTCGCGCAAGTCAAAGAGCAAGCGACGCCACTCGTCCACATCGTCCTCCTCCAGCAGCAGTGGGGACAGCAGCAGTTCAAGCAGCGACAGTGATGACAGCAGCAGCTCAAGCAGCGACAGCGGCTCCAAGACATCCAGCAGTCGCAGCAAGCGTAGCTCTCGTCACGGTCACCGTAGCCATGGCAGCAGCAGCAGTCGCAGCAAATACAACCGTCGCGATCGCCACAGAGAAAGGGAGCGAGAACGGGATCGCGATCGGGATCGGGAGCGGCGCCATGACCGCCACCACTACAGTGGAGGGAGCAGTAGCAGTCACCGCCAGGGGCAGCGCCGACATCGGGGCTCCAGCCACTCCGCAGAAGATGATGGCGGCAGCAGAAGCAGCTACCACCGCTCCTCGAAGCACAGCAATAGCCGTGACCATGAGCACGGCAGCACCAGCAGTGGACGCCAACGGCACCGCACGAGATCACGGTCCAAATCGCGCAGCACTCACCAATCCAGCTCCAAAGCGTACACCTCCTCTTCTTCCGCGTCGCATTCGCGCAAGCGCCACTAAGATAATGACAACATCTAATTGTTAAACTATACATTATATTATTCTCTATTTTTCTTCTGTTTAAGATGCTTTCAGTAAAAGGTTTTAACCACAGCTTTTAATTAATAAAAATATTACAGAAATATAATATGGAATATGTGTTTATTTACATTAAAAAAAGATAAATCTAATAAGTATATACAGTAAATGTACGCTTAACCATTGAAAGAAGTTCTTAAAAATAAGTAAATATAAGAAAAAAAGGTAAAGACTGAAGCCCAACGACAAAAATTATTCACAAGGAATGAACTAACAAAGAGGAGCCTTTTATAATATTTAAAGCACGGATTAATTACCGACGATTTAAGCGATCAAATTAAGTATTCGGTTGACTAAAGTTAATGGTATTTAAAGGATATTCTTCCACTTAAAACTAAATGCTAGACTTTAGATTATAACAACATCATGTTTTCTATTAATATTTAAGCCTTTTCTTCTTCTGCCCGAACGGATCGCCATAGTCCACCTTTCCCAGCTCATAATGGCTCATATTATTGCGATGGATGGTCAGCAGGGCACCGCTCTTGAAATTCATCTCACAGACACCGCATTTGTATGAAAGAATAGGCGGCGACTTCTTCGGATGAGTAACCTCCAATGGCGGTTGAAATCGATCCTCGGTGGCCCTTTGCAGGCGCAACCGTTCAATGTCCTCTGCCCGTCGCTTACTCACTCGGGCATTTACATACGGATCGTCCTGGCCGGAGTCTTCTGCACCTTCCTCCTTGTGCCTGACTTCGTGGTGGCTCATCTGGTTGCGGTGGATAGTCAGCAAGGAGCCGCACACAAAGCTATCACCGCACACTCCGCAGTGGTACGGCCGCTCGCCCGTGTGGCGTCGCATATGAATCTTGAGGTCGTTGGATTGCACGAAGCCCTTATTGCACATGTCGCACACATATGGACGCTGGCCTGTGTGGAGCCGCATGTGACGCGCCAGTTTATTCTGCGATATGAACTTCTTCGAGCAGATCTTGCACTGGCTGGGCCGCTCGCCCGTGTGCTGCCTCATGTGCAGGGTCAGATCCTGGCTGCGGGGGTACGCCTTCTCGCACTGCGTGCATTTGTACGGATTTTCGCCGGTGTGGCGGCGAATGTGGATGGTGAGACTGGACGCAGGGAAGCTGAGGCCGCAATAGGGACAATCCCTACGCTTGGCAACAAGCTTGCGAGGCGAGTTGTCCCGCGTCTCGTGGCCATCAGACAGCGGTGCGTCGGGGTGGAATGCCAGCATGTGCCGCCGGAGCGTGTCCTGGCGCTTGAATGTGCGTGGACAGTGCTCGCAGGTCAGCAGTCCAGTGCCGCTACTTTCGTTGGCCAGCTCCTGGGCAGCCACGTCCGCCGTCTTTCTATGAGCCACTTCAAAGTGCCGTTGGAGGGACTCGCTCTTGGCAAAGACTCGTGGACAAATGTCACACTTGTACGTGAAGTTACTCGAGTGGGTCAAACGGCTGCCCAGCCGGGAAGAGCCAGCTTGCGGGAGAGTGATCTCATGCTGATTTTGCGGGAGTGCTGCCGCGTCGTCCTCGTCCTCCTTGATAGTTATTTCTGTTCCGGAGTCTGCGGCATACAACTGCTCATCTTCCACATCAGATTTTGAAGCCTTATCCACCTCCCCCAATGTTGCCTGCTGCTCCTCATAACCAGCAGGCAGAAAGTCCTCCATATCAATTACTTCCTCCTGGTCAATCAGCTCCAGCACCTCCACATCGCCGTCGTCGTCCGGCTTGGTCGCCGCTGCTTCCGCCTGTTGCAGAAACAGACTCTGCAGTTTCTTCTCGGCGTTTTCCACCTCCAGGATAAACTCGTAGGCGCTGATCAGACGCTGGGCGCAGGCCTGACAGATCTGAGCTGGAAGATTCGGATCCTCTGCCATCTTCACTTTGGAAACAAACTGCAAAAGCTGCCGCAGCTCCATGTTCAGGCCGTTGTACTCAATTTCGTCGTATAGGCACAGGCTTGAGTTGGCCTCGTCCAGCTCCAGGCAGACGCGACAGGTCTTAATATTAAGGTTTATGTCAGTGGAGTCCATGATTTCGCATTTCTGGGAGTTTATAAACAAAAAACAAAACGAAAGTTGGGTTTTACTGTAAACAGCTGACTGGCAGTGTGACCGCACGATGACGGTTAAAATTGCAACGGCTCTTAAAAACGAACTTTTTCTTTTCTTTCATTTAATTAAATTAACAATATTTAGATATTATTGCTTGTTTTATATATATAATTCTATAATTATGGTTTATTTATTATTATTTTCATTCACGATCACCTGCAGATAGATTGTTCTCGATACCAGTGACTGCTTCACAGATCACAGGTATCGTTGCCAAACGATCGTATTCACAACTGTCATTCGGCTTGCCGCGCCAACACCCGCTTCCCAATTCAAACGAACGGCATTTTATTTTCACAGGATCGACCGTGAACGTGAATGCTTTACACACAAATAGCACCTTTTAATCTTGTTATTTTACCAAATTGTGTTTCGTTTGCTGTTTATTGTGCGTGTCGCCATGTCCCAGCAGCCCAACACTGTGTTGCGCCCCAAAGAAAATGCCCTTGCACAGAAGCCGGAAGCGCCAGGCGCCGTCCTGAGCATGCAAAAGAAGACCTTGCTTCTGCCAAAGAAGGTAAGTTAGGACCCACATTGAAACGATCCTTCTAAAATGTTGCAATGCAGCCCACCAGCGAGAATACGGCACCAGCAAGCAAGCCCGTTCTGGGGGCTCATGGTCCAGGGATCAGGAGTGCGACGACAACAATGGGTGGCATGCGTCCACCTACTAAAGTTGGGCCAGGATCCTCTTATTCGGCAGCCTCTACAGCTGCACCGAAGCTCCAGAAACCACTGGTGCCCACTGCGGCTCCAGTGCAGAAGGCAGCTTCGGAGTTTGTGGCTCCCGCTCCAGTGGCGCCCATCAAGAAAACTGATGCAGCACCAGCGCAGAAGCCAGCTGCTGGCGCCACTGCAACCAGCAACTCGACCACCTCTAGCAAAGAGAAAGGAAAGACTGGTGGGTACACATGGCTTATTTTCGAAGGTTATCTTAAACTGTAACTGAAATCTGCAGAAACCCAGGCGCAGAAGCCTAAGAAGACGTGGGAGCTAAACAACTTCGATATTGGCCGCCAGCTGGGACGCGGAAAGTTCGGGAACGTGTATCTGGCACGCGAGAAGGAGTCCCAATTCGTGGTGGCTCTGAAAGTGCTGTTCAAGCGCCAGATTGGCGAGTCCAATGTGGAGCACCAGGTGCGTCGAGAGATCGAGATCCAGTCGCACCTGCGGCATCCGCATATCCTGCGCCTGTACGCCTATTTCCACGACGATGTGCGCATCTACTTGATCCTGGAATACGCGCCACAGGGAACCTTGTTCAACGCTCTGCAGGCGCAGCCGTTGAAGCGGTTCGACGAACGCCAATCGGCCATATACATACAGGCGCTATGCTCGGCGCTGCTTTACCTGCATGAGCGGGACATAATCCACCGCGACATCAAGCCGGAAAACTTACTGCTGGGCCACAAGGGGGTCCTGAAAATCGCCGACTTTGGCTGGTCCGTCCACGAGCCCAATTCAATGCGGATGACGCTGTGCGGCACCGTGGATTACCTGCCGCCTGAGATGGTCCAGGGCAAGCCGCACACCAAGAACGTCGACCTCTGGAGTCTGGGCGTTCTCTGCTTCGAGCTGTTGGTGGGCCACGCCCCCTTCTACTCAAAGAACTACGACGAGACGTACAAGAAGATCCTCAAGGTGGACTACAAGCTGCCGGATCACATCTCCAAGGCGGCCGCCCATCTGATTTCCAAGCTGCTTGTCCTCAATCCGCAGCACCGTTTGCCGCTTGACCAGGTGATAGTGCACCCATGGATCCTGGCGCACACACAGTGATAGGATGGGACGGGACGGGACTGTCGATACAGTATCGTTTTGCGTTTTCAGTTATTTCCTTTTTAGTTGGAGTTTATAGTTTTAGTTCACGCCGCTTAATTTAATTATCTTGGCATCTTGAAATTTTCATTCAACCGCAACGAGAAATTAACGTTTATGTATTTAGTTTATTATTATTATTAATATTATTATCAATACCAATAAAGTTCTGCGTGTGTTTCGAATGCTAGGCGAGTGTTTAAGTGTGTACAATCTCCTGGCTTACATGGCTACCTAATCTAGCAAAATGAGACGAGTTGAGTTGGCATTCGAAAGCGGCGACAAAAACACAGGCAACATTGCCCAAAATGCAGTGCAGCGAGTTATTTTTATCACAGAAAACCAAGTACAAACAAGGATTGTACGGGGATGGAGGGAACAGCAGCCGCAAGGTTGTTCCTTGAGATGCGTGAAATTTGTGATGAGGGATCAGCAAAACATAATTCAATATAAACGAGCAAGAATCTGAACCGAAAAGTCTTAGTATTACGTGGATTTTCGTTCATTCGATGAACTGCTTCTCTGCCTTTGTTCGAAATTAGAGTTGCGTTTTGAAAAAGATCGTAAATCATGAGCCTGAAATTTACTTATCAACTAATTAGGGCGTGCTCACAGCCATACAGATCTGGTTGTATAATCTCCCATTATAATACAATTGCAGTTAAGTTTCTTATTCAGATCCATGCAATCCATGCCTGCGTGAGCACGCTTTTAGCCTAAGGGAGGAGGGGTTGGGTTTCTACTCCTTTGCACACTTGCCGGTAGATGTTAAACGAAAATTCTTTTACTTAATGTCTAATGGCCTCGCCTCCCTTCTTGCGCGCCGCCACATTGGAGTAGTCGTCCTCTGCAAGTTCATCCAAAGGTTAATTTCAAGCCTCTACATTACATTTCCAGCTAACTTACCATCCTGATCCTCGTCAAGGCCATCTTCCAGATGAATACCTCCCTCGGCGAACTCTTTCCCTTGATCAGCTACGATTTCGTTGTTCAGATTGTCCGTGTCGAGCAGATGCTGCGGCTGCTTCACGGCCACGTCGCCAACATCGTCATCGTCCTCGCCCTCGCCACCGCCGCCAGCGCCAGCTGCCTCTGCCATCTGCTTGGCCGGCTCATCGGGCACGGGCCCAGGTCCCGGTGCTGGCAAATCGCCGTCAAAGAAGTTCTGGCCTCCGGCTGCAGGTAAATTAAAGCTGGGCTCGTTCAATGCATCCTTGACCTCGTGGGCGCCCGAGTCCTCGTTGGGCTTGGGCGCAACACCAAGATTCTTGGTGTTCTCCAAATCATTTACGGCATTCGCGTAGCGATTGTTGTTCTCGTTCTTCGGTAGCTCCTCGGCAGCGGTGTCTACATCGACAGCATCCCCCTTGGCATCCATCTTGTTGTCCTCAAAATTTGGAATGGGGGCTACGTTTTCGGGCAGCTTGCGCTCAGTCTTGGCCGGCGGCTTGGCCAGTGGTGGCAAGCCGCTGCTGCTCACCTTGGGGGCCACGGAGGCATTGGGAGCATCGCCAGCGCTCTTGACGGCCAGTTCGCCGGCCGACGACTGAGTGCTGCTCTTGCGGGGAGCGCTCAGCGGGGAAATGGGGCCGCCGGAAAGCTGCGGCTCCTCCTGTTGCTGCTTTTCGGGCACAATCTGAAAGTTTTCAACAGAGTTTATTATCAGGCTGCGGTTGTTGCGAACGGCGAAGGTGAGCAGTGGCAGCCGCCCCTGCTCCGGCCGCTGCGGCTTGTCCTTAGGCCCGCCACCATTGCTCTTAATCGTAGTGTTAGTAGCTGCGCTAGTTTGGTTATGGTTTGGGTTAGTTGCTAGATTTACCCCGCCGCCGATCCTGTAGACGCCTTCACTCACTTGCACTTGAGCGTCGAAGGACTTTTCGTTGCGAGGCTTCTCGATGCTGTGAGCCTGCTGGGCGGGACTGGAGTTTCTTGTTGTGGGCGTGAGGTCCGCCGGCTTGTTTAGCTGCTGCTGGTGGCCGTGGGCTGGAGCCTCTGCTGGCTGCACCTTGGGCACATACTGGCAGTTAGCCCTGAACTCTGAGATGGTGGCCTCCAAGGCGTGTATCTTATGCTCCGAGTCGCGGTGTAGCTTTTCCAGCTTATCCTAAATGAAGCCAATAAGAGTGTCAAGTGGAAGCGAAAAGCAATCACAAAGCTTACCTTCCAGGCCGACACCTCCTGCTCCTTGACGGCCTTGTCCTTGTGCACATCGGCCAGCAGTTTTTGCAGCTTCTGGTCAAAGGCGTTGGTGTCCTCGATGTGTTTCTTCTTGCTCTTAAGGCACTCGGCTTCCAGGTCGGAGTACTTACCCTCCAGCAGCTTGTACTTCTCCAGCTGTGCGTCGAACTTCTCCTGCA
>VNJR01011676.1:0-11500 GCA_008042585.1 Drosophila punjabiensis | reverse complement strand
GGTGCCGGAGCTGTCACCACCTCAGTCTGGTGGACCTCCTGCACATGCTGGACTTGCTGCACCTGCTGGACTTGCTGGACCTGGGCTGGGGCAGGTGGAGCTGGCACAAAAGATTGCTGCTGCACTGCCGTCTGGGAATATTGGACGATGGGCTGGGGCTGAACTTGCTGCACTTGTTGCACCTCCTGAAACTGCTGCACTTGCTGGGTTTGTTGCACTTGGTGAACCTCCTGAACCTGGACAGGGACTGGTGGAGCTGGCACGAAGGACTGCTGCTGCACTGTCGGCTGGGAATACTGGACGATCGGCTGGGGCTGAGCTTGGGGAATCAGGTATCCACCATTGGTGGCATAGCTAGTTCCCACCTCAACGGAAGCCGGAGCGGGAGCAGGAATGGAGACGGAAATGGGAGCAGGTGCCGGAGCAGCCACCACCTCAGTTTGGTGGACAATGGGCGCGGGCTGGGCATAAGTCACCTGCTGCTGCTGCACCGCCGGTGTGGAGTATTGAACGATGGGCTGGGGCTGGACGTGTTGCACTTGCTGCACTTGTTGCACCTCCTGAACCTGCTGCACTTGCTGCACCTCCTGCACCTGGACAGGGGCTGGTGGATCTGGCACGAAGGACTGCTGTTGCACTGCCGTTCCCACCTCAACGGGAGCGGGAGCGGAAGCGGGAATTGAGACGGAAATGGGAGCAGGTGCTGGTGCTGCCACCGCCTCAGTTTGGTGGACAATGGGCTGGGCGTAGGTCACCTGCTGCTGCTGATGCTGCTGCACCGCCGGATGCGAGTATTGGACAGTGGGCTGGGGCTGGACGTGTTGCACTTGAGGGACCTCCTGCACCTGCTGGACTTGCTGGACCTGGACTGGGGCAGGTGGAGCAGGCACGAAGGACTGCTGCTGCACTACCGGCTGGGAATATCGGATGGTCGGCTGTTGTTGAACTTGCTGCACCTCCTGAACCTGCTGGACTTCCTGCACTTGCTGAACTTGCTGGGTATGTTGCACTTGTTGGACCTCCTGCACCTGGACAGGAGCTGGTGGAGCGGGCACGAAGGATTGCTGCAGCTGAATGGGAGCGGGAGCTGGGGCGGAAATGGAAACGGGTACTGGGGCAGGAGCAGAAACAACAATGGGGGCTGGGGCAGGAGCGGGTGCGGGTGCCGGGGCTGAGATCACCACGGGTGCCGGGGCAGGTGCGGCTTGGTACTGCTGCTGCTGCTGCTGCTGTCCACCGGATTGAATGGTGAAGCTGGCCAGCGGAATCGAGGCCTGAATGGACTCCACATGGGCCTGGATCTGTGGCTGCAGCTGATGGAGCACCTGCTGCAATTGGGGCTGCAGCACCTGCTTGAAAGTGGGTGCCTGCGACACCTGAGCAACCTGCGACACCTGAGCAACCTGCGACACCTGGGTCACCTCCTTCACCGGCAGCGGCGGCAGATACTGGTTACCGGGACGACCTTGGGCCACGGCCAGGCACACGGCCAGAACGACAAGGGCGAAGGGTTTCTGGAACGGCACAAGCACTTGCTCTTAGCAAAAGTCACTCGAAAAAAAAGAAAACAAATAAAGGTAAGCTCGGCGATGGCCACTTACCATCTTCACGGGGGGTCACGAACAAGAGGAAAACTGGAGGCAGAGGTGCACCGGGCGAACGTAAGCGATGAACTGATGACCAGCTACGCAGCCGACTCTGCATTTATAGTTGGCCGAAGCTCGCCCCTTAATTGGTGCGATCCGCCAGGTGTCCACGACGGAATGCTAATGCAGAGGGCCAACAATGAAATCATGCAAAACACATCTCATTTTGCTGCGGATTCGGATTCGGATGCGGAATCGGACTATGACTTGGTTTCAGATTCGGATTCGGATTCGGATTCGGTTTGCTATTAACCAGCTGCGGCTTACACATGCAAATCGTTTATGTGCATTTTTAATTTCTTTAGAGGACCCCATAAATATGCATTTCTGATGGAAATCCTATTAAGTTTGTCATGGGACATATATAACTCAAACTGGGTTTTCAGTTTAAGTCAAAAGTATCTCATATCCTAGTGGTATCTCTTATGTGTTTACAGTATTCAGGATCTTTACTTTAGTTAAATTAATATTAATATTTAATATAACTTTAAGCTTTCTTTCAGTGTCATCGCTGCTCGTGGCCAAAGTCAAACAAAGCTGACAAATCACTGGGTGTTCGAAGAGTGAATAAATATTTATCAATCGCTTGTTGTATGGACTTGTGTCCACCTGGCCAATTGTCACCTTGGCCACTCGTCAGCGGAAGCCCAAAATGGTAGAGTCAGCGAGTGCATTGATCCCAATGTGATCTTCATTATGCATTAAATCAATCTGAACCATTTAACTACGGGAAAGAGACTTATGGCAGGAGTATTTGTGTCGCACTTGTTTTAATCGTTAAAAATAATTTTAAAAGTTTTCAACGTATACTTAATAATATGTATCCAAACCTTAACGTATACTTAATATTTTGATAATAAAAAAATATATTCCCGAAGTCAGCTTCGTTTCTTGTTGTTTTTAAATTCTTATATAATACTTAATCATTTTGATAAATACCATCTTATATTAAAATATAAGTATCCTTAGGATATAAAAAGAGCTTACAGAGGCAGCTATTTTTATTATTGCACATATTTTTTTTTAAGTTTTAACGTATACCTAATATTGTTTGATTTATATTTGAACGTATACTTAATATTTTTTACTTCAAAAATAATTTATATACAATTTAAATACAAAAAAAAAGAGCTGAATAGAGCTGATAAAAGTAACAAATTTAATTTGTAATTATTTTTATGAATACAAATATTTAAAAAAATACTAGTATTTAATATTTATAATATATTATAAGCTACAAATATTTCTTTGAAAGAAGGTCACTAAAATTGAGAGAAAACAAAACTCAAAAAAAATGAAACCCAGGGAAACTGTTACATTGAAAACAAACCCTGTAAATGTTAATAAATAAATAATAAATATAACATAAAAAATAAGTTAGTTATAAATAAACATAAAATAAATAATAATAAACACATAATAAAACATAAGTTAAATCAAGTGATTAGCTTAATCAAGAGCTCAATCTTAAAACTGACTTTTCGCTTGACTTTCGCCCATTGTCTTGGCTGGAAAAATGAAACAAAGTTTGGAATTTACAGGCAAATGCTCATCGGTGCGACAAGGTCGATTTCTCAACGAGGAGGAGCTCTTGGAGCTTGGAGCTTGGAGAATTCTCGGAGATCGGAGACAGTGGCAGGCATGTGTCCAATGTTGATCCAACCTCAATGGACCATAAGTTATGGCAAATCAAGGGCCGACGATTGTTCGCTGGGAGATCATGATCGCGGATATTCATATATTTCGTAGGCGTGTGTCGCAGAGCTTGTGATAAGCGTGTTATAGGCTCAACTTTGGAGATAATATCTGCCCATTATGCCGGATAATACGGATTTTCGGAGGTCGAATGCGAACTTCAGGCTGCACCTGACACACGCGCCCCAAAACAAAGACCAGAAAAGTAAGAAAAGGTATCGAAAAAATAATAAACACAAGTGATAAGTGTAAAAGAGTGAAAAAACGAGAAACGAGGCTCACAAAAGAAAATGTCAAGTTGAGGGCCCTCGACAACCGGCGGGCACAGTGTGGCTTAATTATGACTAATTGCTGTGCGAACACGGCCGTCGGTCGTCTAAATATTCAGCTCCATAGCTTCCCTCGGAGTAAGAAATCATTTGAAAAAAAAGACTGCAAGAAGCTTGTGTATCGAACGAACGGGAGGCAGACAGCCAACTTTGCGCGATTTGCATAGATGGCCAAAAAGGTTAAAAGCGGCCAAAACGATCCATGCAACAGACAGCAAAAACAAGGTGGAAAGGTGTCAGAGCCCAGAGATTTATGATATAAGATACAGCTAGATCACTTTAATTAAAGCAAAGCATGGAGATATATATATATACTATATTTTATGTAACAACAGAAGTCAGTCTCCACGTGAAATAGTATTTAAAATAAATACCTTTAAGTAACCTCTTAAGATATGCCATATAGGTAACCCCAGAGTGAGTGGGTGACTGTTGCAAGATAATGCTGGATATCCCACCTTCAACCTTCTCAGGCAACAAAAGAGCAGTTTTTTTTTTGCAGACATAAAAGAGATGTCATAAATGTTTGTAAACGCGTTAACTGATTTTTGGGCAACAAAACCAAAAGCAGACAGTAAATAATTCAGTGAGGAGACATAAAAAAAGATGAATAGAAATCAATTCCAAAACTCGCATAAGCCCAAGACCGAAGCACATTTAGTTTTTGTTACAATTCGCCACAAACTAACATATCTTTTAGCCATTTTTGAACCCCTGCTGGGTATGATAATTTTAGACAGAAGTTTGCAGCGCAGTGAAGGAGACAATTCCAACCCTATAAAGTATATATATTCTTGATCAGCATCACTTGTAGAACATACGATTTCTTCAGTACGTTGGGGGCTTAGATATGACTTATTATAGATATAAATAAATTATTAATAATCTAATTGCAATCTGCAAGGGTATACAAACTTCGTACCGAAGTTAGCTTCTTTTCTTGTTTCTAAAATGAAACACACGTCCAAAGATGGAACTTGAATATGTCTGGAACTAATCGATGGAAAAATCCCCTCGTTAATACCGCGATTCCCATGCATGAGTAAAAATAGTTTACAAATTAGCATAAAAGTTCTTTTAAGGAAACTCTCTTTGACGTCAGCAGCGGGCTTTGTGCAAAAAAAAATGTAGATAAAAGAAACTAAGAACTAACAAGAAAGGTAGCCAACTTTGGGAAGCCAAAGTTTATATACCCTTGCACTATAAATGTATAAATTATAAAAATACAATCTTAGTTATACTTAATTTAAATAAATATTTCAAATGTTCTTGAAAAATAAGAAAATATAAGACAGATTTCTATTTAAAGATTATAAACATTTAAAACTAAATCCCGTACTAATAAATAAAATATATAGCCCAAGAGAAATCTATTTGTTAAGCTAAAAGAAATTATAATAAGTCCAGAATATTTCATTTTGTTTTTTAAGCCTTTTATGTAAAATTGAATGCTGATGGAGAAACAACCAGTTTAAATTCATATGAATAATACAATTCACAGGCATAACCTAATATTAAAATTTTAGCTTTTGTTTCGTTATAGTTTTAGTTTTTTATTCCCTAAAATTTGGAATTTAAATACTATATAAAGCTAGTAAAAAAAGACAGTATCTTTGTAAGGAGTTTTATAATTACAAATTATTTGGTTTAACAAAGTTAAAAAAACTTCTGCAACAACTAAATATTTATTTTCTATAAAAAGAAAAACACAAGTAACTTGAAAAGTTGAATAAACTTTTAAGGATGCCACCTGCTAAGATCGCATAAACAATGTCTAACTTTGGTCCCCTTTTATCGCCTCGCGTCAGAGACGCAGACATCATAATTTATGAAACCGATTGGATATATATATATATTGACATACACATTAAACATATAGCCACCAAGATGTGTATCACTCTCGGCGATCGATTCTCTCGTTTATGGCTATCAGTCAGCTTCAAGCGATTTGCATAAAGACAATCGTGGTGTCTGTCCGCGGTTTTATCACCGCAAACAAAACAACATAAATAAAATACAAACAACATCAACAAAAAAACAAAAAAAAAACACACACACACACTTAATATTTATAAACAAAAAATGAATGATAATTTATAATGAACTTGTTGATCGGCAAAGTGCCAAATTTGGGCTATAAAGCCACGGGCTCACTTGGCCTTTTGGTAGACATAGCCGCCATTCGATGCGTACACGGTGTCCGCTCCGCTCTTGGCATCCTCGGCCACTGCCTCGGCCGCCGGTGGCGGCTCCACCTTCTCCGGCTTCCGCCTCTCCCCCTGCTCGGGCTGCGGCTCTGGTTCGTCGGAGTAGCCTGGCGGCGCCGGTCCTCCGAATCCGGGTCCGAACTGTTGGTACGGATTCTGGCCGGGCAGGGGTCCGCCGAAGCCCACGGGCACATTGAATCCAGCTGGTCCGGGGCCCTGGAACGGGCCCTGCGAGTTGGTCAATGGTAGACCTTGGTTGGTCAGGAACTCCGGGTATGGGCCGCCTGGGAAGGCAGCTCCTGGGAATGCATCTCCGGGCCCGCCTTGTGGGGGAAAGGGTACTCCCTGAGGTGGGAATGGTCCATTTTGGGGCGGAAAGGTACCTTGTGGGGGGAAACCAGCTCCTAGAGGTGGGAATCCTGCTCCTTGAGGTGGGAATCCTGCTCCTTGAGGTGGGAATCCTGCTCCCTGCTGCGAGAAACCAGCTCCTTGGGGTGGGAAACCTGCTTCCTGTGGGGGGAAGCCGCCTGCCGCCCCTGAACCAGCAAAAGGACCGCTTCCCCCTCCAAAAGCACCAGGAGGACCATTAGGTTGCTGAATGGCTGCACTGGGAGCACCTGCACCCGGAAAGACCCCGGCACCGTTGGGATAGGCCGAAGGCACGGGACCAATGGCCGGTCCCTGGTCGCCAGGACCTCCGCCAAAGCCAAAGAAGGGCGGGTAGATGGGCAGCGGGAAGTTGGGCGGCTGGACAGGTGGCGGCGGTACATTGCCACCGGTGGGAATGGCGTAGCCCGGCGGCAGGGCCAGTCCAGGTCCCACAGACGGATAGAAGCCCGACGATGATGGGTCCTTCTGGGTGTCCTTAGGGTCAGCCTCGGACTCGCTGTGAAGGTGACTCACATCGCCTCTGGCCAGCGGCAGAAGCAGGACTAGAACGGCCCACGGCTGCATCTTCCAATCCGGATTTTGGGCAGTGAATATCTGAGATCTGGGGATCTCTGGTAGCCACCACGGCGAGGGTAACTATGCGGCCACGGGCCTCGGAGTCGGCACTTATAAGTCACCTAAGTTCACATATTACATAAAATGCGCCCGGCTCTCATTTCACTTTTCCGCTTTCGGAACGGCGAACGGAAATTGCTTTGCATCACACCACAAAAGGTTCCATAAATAGTCGCAAATCTGAATCCGACTCCAAGTCCGAGCTCCCAGCTGGGGAGTAGAGAGTGCGAAGTGGGGAGTTGGGAGCTGCGAGGGGGAATGCCAAAACTGAACTATAAAAATAAATTAGGCGGCCAGATTTTACATAAATAAACTCACGCCGAAACCGAATGCCCAATTTGGCAGAGAGATGTGGGGGAAAGAGATGTGTTATGAGGCGTCAAGACAGCACAGTGGGGGCTCGAAAGTACTAACCAATATATATATTTTATGGTTTTCTAGAAGTTCTCTTGACTTAAACCTGAATGTAATTAATAAAATATATAATTAGAAACTAGAAAACTAAACTCTTAAGCAGGACCAGGGTTGGTAGGCGTTAAGTGGGTTTAAAGAGGATAAATTCATGGATAAATGTTACCTATCAATCTAGAAAATTCAAAAAGCTGGTAATAGCTTACATAGAAGTATCGCTTTTTAACCAAGATTCCGCCCAGCCAGTGTTCGTTAGTTGATATCCAAACAAAAGCACCAAAAGACCACGAAACATAAAGTTTATGTAAAAATCAAATAAAAGCTTGGCTTCCAAGTTTAATCGAACCGTAAAAAAATGTTCATAAAAAGCTCGAATGCCTTCTTCAGCGGCTGAGGCAGATGCTGCTGCTTCGCGGCTGCCGACTTCTTGCCGGCAAAGGTCACTAGTTTCTCCACAATCACCGACTTGTATTTGGCCGTTGATGAGCCACTGGGGCCAGCAGCATGGGCTTGGACCACGGAACCAGACGTGTTCCCAAATCTAGCCGGAGCTATCAGGGTGGTGGGCTTTATGTCCGCCCCCGACAGGAAGGGCGGCTTGCTCTTTGTCGTCGCCTCCTCCTCGGCTTTGGGCTCCACCTTGGGCTCGACTTTCAGTGGTGACTCCTCCTTGACAGCCGCCAGCTCGCGCTTGGGCATGAGTTGATCCTGCTGCAGCTTCGAGGCGGTGGCTCCCGGCTCCCGCTTGCCGACTCCCTTCGGCTGCTTGCGGTAGTCGGAGGACTGCGAGTCCTCGTCTGCGTACGATTCCGTTTCCGAAGACAGTTCGGTGGAGCTGCGACTCTTAGCTGAGGAATCCAGCTTGCCGGGCTCCTTTTTAACGACGTCTTGCACGGCGACTGGCTCGGTGGCGGACGATGACGACGACGACTCGGTCTTAATGGCGGCGTCCTTCTTGCTTCTTGGCTCTTCGTTGGGCAGGGCATTCGTGAGGAGCTGCGGCTGGAATCCCTTCAGTTCCGACCGAATCTCGCTGAGATCATAGTCGCGTCCCTTGACGGAGGCAGCACCACTGCTCATGGCTCGATTGCCGCCAGCACGCGAACCTCCCCGTGCGGAGACCGACTGCTGCTGCTGCTGCTGCTTCGGGGGCCCCTCCTCCTCGTCGTCCTCTTCTGAATCATCGCTGGGATCTTCCCTAGGTGGGGCCGTCGAGGAGGCACTGCTGGCCATACGACCCTTGCCCTGCTGCTGTTTCCCAGCCTGCGACTTTTCCTTGGCCAACTGCTGCCTCTTTGGACGGCGCACTGGCTCATCGGAGTCCGAGTCCGATTCGGTGGCCATCGAGGCGTCTGAGGTGCGGCGGGACGTGGTGGTTCCCGGCAAGACGCGCGTCGGCCGCTTCTTCATCCCCTGTTGCTGATGCTGGTGCTGTTGCGAGGCAGCTGGGGATTTGGTGCGACCTGCGGCGGAGACCACCGCAGGTGAAGGCGTCGTAGAGCGCGGCGGCATTGAATCGCTGCGTCCCCGTCCCCGCTTAGCGCCAGCCGATGTTGGCGTCTTCCCCACGGAGGAGAGCAGTAAGGGAGTGGAGCTAGCCCCGCCCAGGGAACTGGGCAACGGAGATGCTCCTGGGTTAAGGGAAAGTCCAGACGACGGCGGAATCTTCAATCCACCCTCCTTACCAGACTGCTGCTGCTGTTGCTTTTCTGCTACTCCGGGCGGCAGGGAACCTTGCACAGAGAGGGAGCCACCTCCGCCACCACTGCCGCTGTTGGCACTGCTCGTGCTTATGGTGCGGGTCTTCTGCTTGGAGCCCTTGGTCAGGTTCTCGGCAATCCGTTCGCGAGGCACCCACTCGTCGTAGCGATTGTTCCAGCCAGTGTAGTGGACAAGGTACATCGGCACTCCGCGCTGGACACTGATCTCGATGACCTTCGCCTCGTAGGTGCTCCCATGTGAGCTCGGTGACTTCTTCTTATGGTAGTTAACCTTCAGCTTGTCCCCGATCCCGACCACAAAGTCGCCCGTGTCAATCTTCTCCACGCTAATCTTCTCCTTCTTGCGCTTGCCGCTACCGGGCTGTTTCTCCTTCTCCTCCTTGTCCTTGTCTTTATCCTTGTCCTTGTGGTTGTCCTTCTCCTTGTCCTTGTTGTTGTCCTTATCCTTGTCGGTCTGCTTGGCACGCTGGTGCTTTTCCTTCTTGATAAACGGCAGCTGGACGCTGGCGGCTGGAGCAATGGAGCTGCCAGCCGCAACTGAAGGGGGTCCGCCAGAGACTGAAAGCGAGGGAAAAGAGATGTCAGATTATACACTATATGGAAAACATGTTTTAAAAATCGGCTCTTTTAAGTTAAATGTTTCTAGAGATCCTGAAGAAGACGGTGAGCAACTCTTAGAATGTTTGTGACCCTCTGGGAAAAGGTTTAGGTGATTTTATTATTAATATATAGTTTTCTATACAATCTGGGGATCCTATAAGATAGATCCGTTTCTACGCTAAATAGCCTCTCAGTTTCAGTGAAATGCAAATATAACAAATATAAAAGTTCTTATTTATATTGTATATGTGGTACATAAGTTGGAACTTGTCGGATCGGAAGACTATATCATATGCATGTATTTGATAAATAAAGGAAATCTCGAGAATTTTCAAAATATAGACAAATACCTCGAAATTTAATATAATATTTTTAAATTCAGAGATATTGTATATATTTTATTATATAGGAATACTGGGAAGTGGAATACTTTGAAATACTGGGAAGTGTATATAAAAATGGTCATTGTCTGACTATAAAAGCTCTTTCAAAAGATCGCTTCCCATTTAAAAACAGAGGCAATTAACTACCATTTCCGTTTTAGAATAATGTACAATAATACAAAACAAAGTCCCTCTAAATAGTTAAGTATAGCATGTTTGGCCGCTTTCTGTATTCGTTTACTTTTTTAACATAAACATGTGCAAATACAATCGAAAAATGAAAAGGAGCGAGAGAGAAGATACCGTAGTATAGTTTACTTATCACAAAAAATACACACAACAACAAAACAAAGCCACAAGTGTTTGCTTGGCAGTGACTAAATATGCATCGATATACACATGTATCAACCCACTTGTGCGTTGTTGGATTAACTCGAATTCCTTGGTTAACTTTCATTTTTGGTAATTTACTTTTGCCGACGCCTCCCACACGCAACACATATATATTCGATATACATATATCGGAAGTTATCGAGTTATCGAGCCCTATCGGCAAAACAGGTGTGACTCGCGTGCGTGCCGAAAGAGGAGGAAAAGAAAAACACAAAAACAGCCCAGAATTAGCACTTTAGGAGATAGCTTATCAATTAAACCAACGCTTACTGGGGGTCAGAGGGTGCCGGGGCCAATGTCGTCACCAAACATATAGCACTTATGTCAATACAAAACCACGAAATCCAGTCTTGCGCCACAACAATCGCTGACGGCCCGAAGCAGACGCAGAAGAAGGCGCCGACTTGGATCCCACTTCCCATCCCTATGGGGCATCGATACCCTTGTCCAAGGCCTTGGATCCCCGCGGGGACGTGATACTGGCCTACGAAATGAACGATGAGCCCCTGAGTCGGGATCATGGCTACCCCATCCGGGTAATTGTGCCCGGTACCGTGGGAGCGCGCAATGTCAAGTGGCTGACGAGGATAGTGGTGGCGGATAAGGAGTCGGACTCGCACTGGCAGCAAAACGACTACAAGGGCTTTAGTCCGAGCACGGACTGGGATACCGTGGACTTTAGCAAGTCGGATGCCATCCAGGCGATGCCAGTCACTTCTGCCATCTGTGCTCCACAGGCAGGAGCCAGGGTGAGGCCAGACGACGACGATGGTCACATCACAGTCAGGGGATACGCGTGGAGCGGCGGTGGGAGGAAGATTGTCCGCGTGGACCTGACCAGCGACGAGGGTAAGAGCTGGCATGTGGCCGAACTGGAGCAGGAGGACAGTCCCGATGGCCGGCACTACGGCTGGTCCTTGTGGACTGCTCGCCTGCCCATCTCCATCTCCGAGGCGCAGCGAAAGGCCGGCGGCGGAGACGTGGAGATCAGGGCAAAGGCCGTCGATTAAGCGTACAACGTGCAGCCGGAGAAGTTCGAGCACATCTGGAACCTGCGTGGTGTTCTGGCCAATGCCTATCACAAGGTTAAAGTTAAGGTCGTCTAGCTCT
>VNJR01011670.1:11816-48934 GCA_008042585.1 Drosophila punjabiensis | reverse complement strand
CCTGGACTACCGGCCGATGCCGGCAATGCAGCTGCTCAGTCTGCCTTGCCGAATGCCCTTATTGTAGTTCCACCCACGAAACAGATATTTGTTTCGCGGCTCTCCCCTGATCAGACATCGGATGATGTAATTGCCTTTATTCAAGGCAAAACCGGAGCCGAAAAAATAAAGATTAAGGTGGAAAAATTAAAATTTTCTTATGCTAGGGACATTTCATCTTTTAAAATAAATGTCCCTAACGAACTTTTTGAATCAATATGCTCTACCAGTTTCTGGTCAGAGTATATTGTTGTCAAAAAGTACGAAGCCAAGAAAAAGAAACGTCGGCCTTTGGGAATAACTCTTCCTAGGCCCGATCACACCACTGCCCCCTTTACCCACATTTCCGTCCCAAAAAACTAAATCTTTCTCTTACGATTTCCTATCAGAATGCAAGAGGCCTACGCAGTAGGCCCAGGTTATCGTGTTCACAGAAACCTGGTTAAAGCCGGAGATACTTAGCTCCGAAGTTTTTCCAGCTGTGTTCACGGTTTATCGGCTAGATCGGCCTGTCAGACGTGGGGGTGGTGTCCTTATAGCGGTTGACTCCACTCTAACGTCAGAATTAATAACTTTTGAGGAATGCAACGATATTGAATTCCTCTGTTTAAAGCTATCAATTAACGGTAGTTTTATTTATATTACTTGTTCTTACATTCCTCCATTGTCGGAACTTCCTATATATTGGAACCATCTTTCCGCTATCCAGTTGGTTTTCAATAAACTTTCGGATAGGGACCATTTAGTAGTGCTAGGTGATTTTAATATCCCTGGGGCTATTTGGTCTTCAAATAATTCCACAAATACACTCTTAACATCAACGCAACATGACTTTATTGCTGGCTTGTTTGACAGTTCGCTGTCCCAAGTCAACCATGTTCGAAATTCTTTAGGGCGCTTGCTTGATCTTTGTTTTGTCTCTGATCCGGCGAGAGTTAGTTTGGCTAGGGTGGCACCCCTCACGCAACCCGAAGATCCTTATCATCCTACTTTTGATGTGACTCTCGACCAGTCCCAAAAGTTCTCTCCTTTCGCAAGGCGGATTTTGAATGGCTGAATAATTTAATTTCTGAATTTATTTGGTCCGATCTATACATGTGCACTGACATGGCGGATGCCATGGACATATTTTACAATGCCATGAATTCATTTTTTACTACATGTGTTCCGTTGCACTATCCATCAATCTCGAATAAGCCTCCTTGGTTTACTAAAGAGTTGAGTCGCCTTAAGAATATAAAATCTAGGCTGTACGCTAAATTTAGACGCACCTGCTCTCCTACCGCACTTTCTGCCTATTTAACAGCTCGGACAAACTTCAAAAACTATTTGACTCGCTGCAGGGCTCAGTTTTCACAGGACCCTAAGCGATTTTATAATTTTGTTAACACTAAACGTAAGCCCCAAATTCATCCTTCATCTCTTTCATTTGAAAATTCGACCGCAAATAATGATCAGGCAATAGCCGATCTACTTGCACAGTTTTTTTAAACAACATATTCAAATTTCACGGATTCAAATCAGACATATTCTTACAGCATGCCCAAGTCGAACCTTATTTTCAGTCCTAGTTTGAATGAAAGCTCTCTTCTTTATTTGCCAAGTCCCGACGGAATACCTGGTTGTGTGCTTAGCTATTGTGCCGAAGCCCTGTGCAAGCCATTTCTTAAATTGTTTACCTTATCCTGAGAAACTTCCCACTTTCCCTTTATTTGGAAGGAATCATTTATAATTCCTCTCCACAAAAAAGGTAGCAAATCGGGAGCCAATAACTACAGAGGAATCTCTAAGTTGTCGGCCATCCCGAAACTTTTCGAAAATGTCACTACTCCACATTTGCAGCACCTTTGTCAATCAGTAATTTCTCCATGTCAACATGGATTTATTAAGCGAAGATCAACAACAACAAACCTTTTGAAGCTCACTTCTTTCATTATAATAATCTTCAGACAGATGTCATTTATACTGATTTCAGTAAAGCATTTGACTCTGTTAACCATTCACTTCTTGTTAGGAAACTCGACTTAATGGGGTTTCCGGATGATCTTCTTAGATGGATCTCAAGTTATCTGATTGGCAGGACGCAAAAGGTCCTCTTTAAAAACAGCTTGTCTAATGTTCTCCGGGTTACATCTGGCGTCCCGAAAGGGAGTCATTTCGGTTCCCTATTGTTTACATTATTTATTAACGACCTGCCCAAAGTCTTGATTAACTAGAGTACTTAAGTACTGTGTCATCTGCGTGAGCTTTGCGTCAAGCTTTGTGTGCAGTCTGATTTACAAACAGATCTTGATAATTTTCAAACATGGTTTCGGGTATGGAATCCTCAGTACGGATTCTACAATAATCGCATCGAATCTGTTCAAAAGAATTTTTACTTTTCGCTCTACGCGGTTTAAACTGGGATGCAGACCGTAGATTACCGTCATATTCTAGTAGAGTCCTTCTAATAAACTTACCATCCTTAGCCAATCGTAGAACGATGTTAGGCATTTCCCTTATTTTCAATCTTATTCGCGGTGACGTGGAAAGTGCTGACTTGTTAGGACAGCTAAATTTTCATGTTCCGAGTAGAAACACTAGATCCTATTTGCCATTAGTCTTGCGCCAATGTAGAACTTCGTTTGAATTGCATGAACCCTTTAGAGTCTTATGTGCAAATTATAACGATTTGTACACAATAACATCTAACGTAGAAAGCCTTCCTAGACTAAAAACCTTAATCCTAACCCACTTAGTACGTATGCAAAGAAACAACCAGGCGGCACGCCTGGAAGCCATATGTCCAGATTGGCTTAGGAGTGCAGTTGTAGAGCAGGCCCTCATAATCCAGGCAAATGTGCGATCTTGTATTTATAATCCAGTGGAGGCTTTTGGTTATTAGTTGTAGGTGTAGTTTCTTGAATTCGATATATCTACGCCATGTTAGACGTCTGTCGAGGTGAACGCCAAGACACGTTACTTCGTTGACTTAAGGGATCTGTGTGCTATTCAAGTAGAGCGGACATGTTTGTCTGTTAAGAGTGACTGTTATGTGTTTACACTTTTGCTCGTTTATTTTTATACGCCAGTCAGGTGGTTGGCGAGTTTGAATGTTGCACGGACGTGGCACGTGGAAATATCCGCTGTATAGAGGATGAATAGAGTTTCGTCCAAGAGCGCTTCCTTTTGGGATTCCAGCTTCGATTTGGTAGTTGTCGGACGTTGTTGTGTTGTACCTCACTGCGAAGACACTGTTGTTAAGATACGACTCAAATAATTTATGAGGCTACCCCGGCAAATGTTTTGATTTTATACATGAGACCGTTAAGCCAGACGCGGTCGAATGCTTGAGATACGTCGAGGAATATCGCGCTGCAATATTCTATATGTTCAACGCCTATTTTGTTATCTTGCTCGATAGTTTCATGGTTCTCTGAAGCCAAATTGGGTTGGGATCATGTCATGAGCTCCCATATATGGTATTATGCGTGATAGAAGACAATTTTCGAACAATTTGTAGAGACATGATAATAAACTTATTGGTCTATACGAGGACGGAATCGTGTGATCTTTTCCGGACTTCGGTATCATTATTATTATAGACTTTTACCATTTTTTTGGGTAGTAGCCGAGACTTATGATCCCATTGAAAAGTTTACAGATGACCTCATGACTTTGGTGATCTCGGTGAAAACGATGTTATCGTGGATTCACTTTTAGGTCGGATTTGCGGGAGAACAAAAGGATTTGCAGCAGGGTTCGGCTGGAAGACACCCCTAAGATGTCAAGAAAAATGTTTCGGCTCTGTCTATGTCACTGCGCGCCCAACAACCCTTATTTTTTCGTTTTTTCGTTGTTATTTATTCAATCTTCTCTAGGGCTTAAGAGACTAACAGGGAGGGAGGGAGCGGTGATTTATAAGCCAGTGAAGGCTGCTGGCCTTTAATTTTAGGTGTGTCTTCTTTGCCTCGATGTGCTTTCTCCAGGTAAGCCTCCTGTCTAAGTGTATGCCAAGATAAGTGACTACGTCAGCTTGTGGAAGCTGCTTGTTGTTTAGGGTCAGTGGTGGGCATTTCGACAAGTTCAGTGTGAATGTAATATGCTTACATTTTTACTCATTGACATTAATTCGCCAATCTGTCAGCTAATTTTCGACGGCCACCAGATGTTCTTTTAAATATTCTGTTGCTGTTTTTGGGCATTTTAAGCGGCTAACAATGGCGGTGTCATCAGCAAAGGTTGAGATGAATGTCTTGGGGCTTGTCAGGATGTCTGCCGTGTATAGAATGTACAGGATTGGCCCAAGGACACTTCCTTGAGGTACTCCAGCTTTGATTTTACGGGTTGTTGAAGTGAACGTTTTACATCTCACCGTGAAGATCCTGTTTCTAAGGTAAGACTCAAGCAATTTATGGGTGTTATCCAGCAGAAGGACTTTGATTTTGTACACCAGACCGTCGATCCAGACGCGGTCAAATGTTTGTGATACGTCCAATACAGCCTTGCAGTATTGGTTGTGTT
The DNA here is from genome assembly GCA_008042585.1 of Drosophila punjabiensis. Lineage (NCBI taxonomy): Eukaryota > Metazoa > Arthropoda > Insecta > Diptera > Drosophilidae > Drosophila > Drosophila punjabiensis. The sequence continues at coordinate 44,392 of VNJR01011670.1, read as the reverse complement.
CAAAGGCGGTGCAAATTTCAGATGTCAGACGGCTTACCTGTTCGGTAGTTCCATGCTTTTCTCTAAATCCAAACTGGTGCTGGGGGATCGCTCTGTTGTTTTGCAGATGTGTTAAAAGGTGCAAAATGAGAAGAAAGGAGGCTGATGGGCCGATACGAAGAAGGCTGGGATTTATCTTTGCCTGGCTTCGGGATCATTGTAATAACAGACTTTTTCCATTGGTCAGGAAAGTGGCCCCACTTTAATATTGAGTTGAATATGTATGCGATGCATCTGACAGCGCATTTTGGCAATTCAATTATCATTTTGGGAGAAATGAAATCGTGACCAGGGGCTATTTTGGGACTTATTTGTTCTTTAATGGTCTTAAGTATTATGCTGGTTTCGAGAGTAATTGAAGAAGACGTCGACGAAAGCTGGACGTTCCGTAGAGTGAATTGGTTTGATGACGGGTGAGGCTTGAAGACGTTTTGCAAGAGATGGGCAAAGCTGTTTGCCCTTTCTTTGTCACTACGCGCCCAGTCACCTGTTTGTGATCGAATTGGCCATTCTGGTTCTATTGGTGGTTGCATGTTTGGATGAGCCCTTCATAGTGGAAATTTGTTGCCAGTCGGATATAGTTTTGCAATGTATGAACGTTGAGCCTGGTTCTTTCCGATAGACAGTGCTTTCGACAATTTTCGAGATGCTTCGTTTAGTCTTTTCTTGGCAGCTGGGGACCGGTGCCAGTCTCTGCGAAGTCTTCGCAGCGTAGGAATGTAGGAATGTTTGGCGGCGAAGGACATTACGTCCTCCGATTTTGGCTAAAATGCCATCCGGTTATATGGAAGTTGTTTTTATTATTTAGATTGGTTTCAGAGAGTAGCATTATAACTATATTATGGATATTTAGGAACTGCAGGAGTTAATTTTTGTGCCGGGAAGCGCGGTTGGCGTTCCAAAAGCATATTCTTAAAGAGTTCATTTAAAAAGACTTTTGTTTGATTAGCAGTTCCATTAGAAAGATCTGGGTCCGAATTAGGTCTTAAATAGAATTTTGAATGAACATTATGATATTGGTAAGGGTAGCTAGCGTGGAGTCAATGCCATTAAGTGCTATGGAGGAAGAGATTGATTTTGCTGCATGGATGGTTGAGGTGCTGGTTGGGAATTTTGGTGTTACTGCGGGAAATCATTTAGGTTTGGTATAGATTGCTGGGGACGTAATGCTACCGGCTGGGCGGTAGATATTCCAGGGTAAGCGCCGGCAAAGGAGACGCCAGGAGTGGTTGTTGATGAAGACAGGAGAGTCCCGGTATTTGGCGGTGTGGTTTCCGCCAGAGTTGCTAAATTTTTTTAGATAAGGGTCTTCTTTGTTTCCCAGGCATGCTTCTATGCAATGCAAATCTCCATAGGCGACACATACTGGTCGCAGTGTGCAGTACTTGCCGTACTCCTGGCAATTTGTGCACTGTACAGGGCCGTTTCTTCTGTGCGGCTCCTCTACCGTGATTCTTCGGTGAAGAAGTTACTGCAGATTGTAAAAAGGGTGTTCTTCATTTTTCTTTAGAGGTTTAGTTCCTGACGCCAGTTCAATCTTAAAAAGCGGCTGCGGGACTCTATTCCTGTTTGCTATGTTCATTACAAACTTCATATCAAAGCCTTTTTCCTTAAGGCCTTCAGTTATTTCTTCTATAGGGACTGTCGATTCTATTCCTTTTAATACAACTTGTAAGCCTTTTTATACCCTTGCAGGGTATTATAATTTCAGTCAGAAGTTTTCTGATTAGCATCAACAGCCGAGTCGATCTAGCCATGTCCGTCTGTCCGTCTGTCCGTTTCTACGCAAACTAGTCCCTCACTTTTAAAGCTATCTGAATGAAACTTTGCAGATAGTCTTCTATATACTCTCACTCGTACATAAGTCGGAACGAGCCGGATCGGCTAACTATATCATATAGCTGCCATACAACCGATCCGTAAATTTGTTGAAAAAAATTATAACTTCACTGTTTTTCAACATATCTTGATCAACTCTCGGCTATGAGCATTCTATATTGTTTTAGATTTTCGGATATAATTTTATAAAAATCGGACTACTATATCATATAGCTGCCATAGGAACGGTCGTGGAATTTTCAGAAAAAAAATTATAACTTTGTCAGTTTTCAACATAATTTTTTCTACTTTAAGATACTAGTATTTCACTTTTTTTTTTAGAATTTTGTTGTAAATTTCGTAAGAATCGGACGACTATATCATATAGCTGCCTTACAAACGATCGGTAAACGTGGAGAAAAATTACATTTTACTTTACATGTAAAAATGTGAAAAATGTAAAAAAAATGTAAAACTGTAAATATTGTATGTATATGAAAGAAGTTCATATTATATTATATTGGGATAGATTATAATTTTTACAATTGGAATCTGCAAGGGTATACAAACTTCGGCATGCCGAAGTTTGCTTCCTTTCTTGTTTACTTTTTAGTTGGTAAGTGTAATAATTTGTAAATATATTGTCAAGGACGGAAGATTGCTTCATTGTTAGTCTGCAGTTTTGTTTCTGATATATTTCCTCTCTTTAGAATGGTAATAAAGAAGTTATTTGGCTTAATTACTTGTTTAATCTTGTTAATATGGTCTGAACAGTTGTGTTTCCTAATGTAGATAGGAGGTGGCTTTACAACTTTGATCACTTCTGGCGCTTGAGCATGATCTTTGTCGATCTCGCCAAGTATTGCAAATCTGTTTTCGAATCTTCCTGTGGTTTAGTAGTAATGGTAGTTTTCGGCAATTTTGGCAAGTTTGGGTTTACTATTTTTTGTGGGCTGAGTTTTCTTTTGATTTGTACATACCGATTAATTCCGGTCTGTACAAGCGTATTGTTCCTAACAGAGTTAGTAGAGGTGAGTTTTACTTGCGGTGTTGAGTTAGGCCACTGAGTAGCCGCTAACGTTAAAGTTGTAGTTGTCGTTAATTTTAGTGTAGTAAGGGAGGGGACCGTAGTAGTGAGCGCACAAGCCGACGTGGTCGGTGCATCGGTAGGAGGGAGGGGGGACGGGCACTGTGAACTCCACGACTAAGTAACGGCGGCGCTGCTTGAACATTGGGTTGCTGGTGACAGTGAGCGCGCTCTTTCTGAGGCGGTCAATGACTTTGATTTTGTTGTTGCATCTTGCACTTGTTAATGTTTTTTTAACGTTCGACATTTCAATTTGTTCTAATTAGCTAATTGGATATTCAGTTTCTCACAGGCACAAGGAAATATATCCCTTGCGATTTGGCATTTCTGCCAGCGTCTTTTCGCTGTATTTTGTTATTTTTTTTATTGTAACTTTCGGTGTTTTAGAGCTCTCTCGGCAGAGCGATCGAAAACACGTCTACACGGGGTAACGGTCGAACTCAAACCCAGAAACCTGAAGAATGTAGTGATCCATGCCGGTCTGTATGGCCGGAACTTCGTGTTATGGTTTTTGTTGCCGTTGCAGTTGGCGATGAAGCCGATGCCACAGATTTCGCAATATTACTTACTTTTACTGAGGTAGCAGAAATTTTAGCACTGCTTGTTGTTGGTGAGTCTTCCGAGAATGTCGGAGTTCGAGTAAGTAGAGCTGGTGATAGAAAAAGCGCTGTAGACGTTTTTTTTCTATTTTGGTATAGCGTGTTGAGAAATACGAATAGCAACCATTATTTTGGTTTACATAGCTTCTACGCTAATTTTTTTCCGCCGCTCATTTATTTATTTATCATTTATTTGAGCTTATCGCGCGTGGAACTTAACAAAAGTAAAATCACTTAGTTAGCAACATATTTTTATTCGCATTCGATTTATATGATTGATTTATATATATTTATATCTTGTTTCCTATTAATCTAAATTGCAACCTGCTAGAATTTTCTATTCACTCCTTAACGGAAAAAGTCTGGCAAAATTTGACTATTCAAACATTGGCCAATATACTCTGTTGCAGACTCGAGATCACGAAATTTTGTATTCCTCCCACCTCTCTGAGGGGAACGCGAACAAGAGCCGTCTGCGCTCCAGCTCTTGCGATTGGTGCAAGTCAACTGAAATTAAAAGGGAGAAATCACAAAACCCCGCGATATCGAGTTTGCAACAACAATTTTTTTTACTCGTCACCCTAGCTCAATTTCGCCTTGAGATTTCCGTATTGTTTTTTTAAAAGACGCCAGTCAGTCTTCAAAGACTGTTCTTGCTCAAGTTCAGTGACCCGTAAATTTTACATAAACAATTCCAATAAGTTTTCCAATTTTCCTGACCCACCTTCTTTAAGCTGAATCCAAGGTGAACACTTCCTGTCTCTTTCTTATCTCTTATGTGTATGGCCATTCCATCGCTTTCAGGATGAAAGAGGTCCATCGCCCTTTGAATCTTTTCAATGGTAATGATGTCTCCGCGTGTCTACGACAATATCGACTGAAGTTGTTGGCGTACCGTCAGGTTTGTAATTTTGTGTTCATTAGCAAGGATCTTATTTAACCTAGCTGTGTCCTTTATGTCCTCTATAGCTTCGCAGTTACTTTTCTTCTTGATCTTGTATCCTGCTTTCTTGTGTGGCTTTGTTTCCTTGTAAGTTGCTCGTACCCTGAAAACATAACTTTTGTTTAATGATTTCTTTGCTGAGTTCATTTAAGTCTTTAGTCCACCATGGTGGATACTTCTTCTTTGAGAATGATACCTTGCATACTGCTCTGATTAAGATTTTTAAGGTCTTCTACTTCCTTGTCGAGTAACTCTGTTAAATGTTTTACATTTATCCTCTTGCATTTGATCTTAGTGTGAACACTTTTGCTGAATTTGCCCAATAACTCAACGAATCTTTATCTGTGATCTGGAAATGAATGTTGCAACGACACATTCCAAATTTACTATTCGACTTAATGACTGCATTACTAAAAATATCGGCGAATGATGCTAGCTTGGCTTCCAGTGTCAATGATGCGTTGTTTATTTTATGCGCAAAATCGTATCATCTGAACGTCTTGGCAGTTTTAATTGAGGGTAGACAAAAATAACATTTGGAACAGTGCGACTTCTTCCTCTCAATCGAGTACGAATTAGCAAAATGTCAGAAAACTCCGTACTTAAAGCCGGTTTTGGTTTCCTTTGGTTTCGACTGCTACATCTCATGTTTAAGCTTTTCCTCAAAATTACTAGGCGAAACTCATTCATTGTCGAAACATGAATGGCTGAAGTACTGCTTTGAAACTCACTAAGCTTGAATCGCACACCAAGTGCGGACATCCGGAAACAATACTCGTTTACTATTTCCTTCGATCGTCTGGTGGCATTTGGTCATTTTGAAATGAATTCCTGCCTCGTTTGGCTCCACTCTGAAAAGTAAAAAAATTTCTCGTCCTAATAATACACCTTGTTGATGTTGTTGGTCTACTGATATCGAATTCTTATCTCTGCGGTTATATTCTTGTAAGGTATTTGTAATTTTCTTAGCCGACACCTATATAAAATTGTTCACCGTCTCTTCATTGATCTATAGAACATTAATTTCTTGCACGCGTTGCTTCTGGTTGGCTGATGGTATAAACTGAGCAATCATTTTTTTTATTTGTTGTTTTAATTCTGCAATCGTAGTTGCCTGTGCTGCGAGTGATTCCTTATATTGGGCCATGATTCCAGCTGCTTGTTGCATAACCACGTCCTCGGAATTTTCGTGTTCAACTAGTCTCTACAAACTCTCCGGTTTCCCTTAGAACGCTCCAAAGTGAACTAGAGGGACAGGCCAATGAAATAGCAAAAACAGATGCAAAAATATCAAAGATCATGTGCAAAGAGCGCAACGAAAAACTCAGTTACTAAGTGCTGCATCTTCCACGGAAAGATTGCAGACTGTTAGTAGGAATTCACAGGTCACTGCCTGACCGCGACACATGCCGTCAAGCTGTGTCAAGCGACACAAGCCGAAAACGCAAACTGCCGGAAATGTGATGAATCCGGGGCAACTGAAACCCTGGAGCATGTTATTTACAAATGTCCGGCGCTAACAAGGTCAATATTAAGACTTCTAGGCGCTCCGGCTCTGTCATCACTGGAAGAAACCTCCAAGAGAAAACCAGGCGAACTACTTGCCTTCGCAAAAGACACCTCGATCCTCAAGGACGTCGAAATTCGCATTAACAATCTCTAGGTCCACACTAGAAGAGAACAATACAACTACTAAGGCAATTAAGGGCCATTTTTGGCCTATGCTTGGCCCCATGAGGGCCGCCCCACGTAACCCAACCTAACCTAGTCTCTACACTAGTTCTGATCTGGAACCCGAAGTTCGATGCACGTCGTTGGCAAGGCCACTTAAAAGTCTCCGTTCAAACAAAGCTGGATTTACCGCTCAACTGCCAACCTGGAAGTCAGTAGTCAAGGGTCGCATGACACGCCTAAGTTTAGGGGAGGCATATTAAAGACTTTCCTAGGTCCACCCGACTACCATAGGTCAAAATCCCTCATCGAACTCGACCAAGGACCTCCTTCTAAAAGCCCTTGCTTGATGAGTATAGTCGGACTACGACAAATGGTCACCTTGTGTTCGCCTTGTCTACCCTAGCGGCTGACGTCCGAAGTATTTTATTTTACACATACCGAGTCTACGATGGCAACCATCCTCTCACATTTTTTTACGGCTAAGCGCAGGATAACCGAGTCCTGCCAGTCATTAATAAGAAATAATGCGTCTATTGCATAACCCACTTTCACCACACAGCACAAGATAAGTTATATATTAAGTTCGCACGAAGGGAACACTTTTTTCAAGTGGTAGTATGTAGCAGAAGCACTGGGAATGTTTTGGGCACATATACACAATGTATGTATATTTTCTTAGTATTCTTCTTGCCGATTAAATGTATCTTCTTTTTATACCCTTGCAGGGTATTATAATTTCAGTCAGAAGTTTGCAACGCAGTGAAGGAATCATCTCCGACCCTATAAAGTATATATATTCTTGATCAGCATCAACAGCCGAGTCGAGCTAGCCATGTCCGTCTGTCCCTTTGTCCGTCTGTCCGTCTGTCCGTCCGTTTCTACGCAAACTAGTCCCTCAGTTTTGAAGCTATCTGAATGAAACTTTGCAGATAGTCTTCTATATACTCTCACTCGTACATACGGAACGGGCCAGATCGGACGACTATATCATATAGCTGCCATACAAACGATCCGTAAATTTATAGAAAAAAATTATAACTTCACTGTTTATAAACATATCTTGATCAACTCTCGGCTATAGGCTTTATACATTAATTCAGATTTTTAGATTAAATTTTATAAAAATCGGACTACTATATCATATAGCTGCGATAGGAACGATCGGGAAATTTTTAGAAAAAAAAATTATAGCTTTGTCAGTTTTCAACATAGTTTCTTCTACTTTGAGATACAAGTATTTCATATTTTTTTCAGAATTTTGTTGTAAATTTCATAAGAATCGGACGACTATATCGTTTAGCTGCCTTACAAACGATCGGTAAATGTGGAGGTAAACTACATTTTATTTTACATGTAAAAATGTAAAAATATGTAAAAAAAATGTAAAACTGTAAAAATTGTATGAATATGAAAGTAGTTCATATTATATTATATTGGGAATTAGAATCTGCAAGGGTATACAAACTTCGGCATGCCGAAGTTAGCTTCCTTTCCTGTTTTAATATGAATCACTAAGCCCTTTTGACATCATTTGGCCTTTGTGGGTATTTTTGAGCTATATTAAGTTTTTTTTTAGTTTTATCTTTAAAATCATTCCAATTGTAGGAGGATAATCGATTGCTATTAAAGTTTTGAAGACTTGCCTTGAAGTTTGACACAAATAAAGGCTTTATATCAGTTTCAAAGTTTCCAGAAGTGTCTTTAAATATTTGTGTCAATTTAATTTTACATGTGTGTTTGGCGTTTTATAACTAAGGTCAGCGGCTGGTGGAGATGTATTTAAAAATCATTCGAAATCCCGTTTAAAAAACATGTCAAATGAACAACAGAAACCAAACTTGTTCTAATTTGTTTCTTTTTATTTGTGTTTTAGGGGTTGGAGTTAAGTGCAACTGAACTGGAGCCTGTACTTTCTACATTGTCCCCACCTTATGCGGCAGCTATTAAGCATCGTGTAAAAGCTTTAAATAAAACAGTTCGAGGCCGCACAAAGTGCCGTTCAAAGCGGAAGCCTGATATTCGAGATGTATTTCGGGATTTCGATGTAAGTATATATGAAACTAAAACGAAATTATAGCGCAGACTTGTTTGCAATTACAAGAGTGTTCACTGAGAAACCTGGGACGCATCGTTTCGTGCAATAAATGTAAAAACCTTTGAGTCTCCCAGAGATTGCACAACTATAATGTATAACAATCACTTTTAAAATAATAGCAAAAAAAAAATAAGGTTTAAGTGTTTACCTTAAAATGTATTTTTTTTTTTAGTTTTCATTTTTTTATCACAACAGGTTAAGAACAATTGAACAGTTGTCGAAGGGAGAATAAATCCTCATTAAAAAAAGTCATGAAGCACAGAAAAAGTTGATAGTTGCCGTTCTATTCTGTCTATGTATCTGATCGGTCTAGCATTATTCTAAACTGTAATAGGTTTACCAGGTCCTCCAGTAAATAATTAGGCAGGGTTTTAATTTGGTTTTTATTTGGGTTTCTTTTATTGTGTAATAAGTTCAAGTTTTGATATGGTCTTCATTATTTGGTTTTTGGTCGAAGCAACCTTTGTTGTCGCTCCGAACTCACCTTCGTCTGTGTCTTAATCAATATGAATTTAAAGCTAAGGAGGTCTAAGTCCCTTAGCTGCGCTGCCAACAGCGGCAGCGGACTGAGCGCGGAGGTATATGCACATACATACATGTGGTCCGCTCGTGTAGCATTTGTGCTGACACTTGCACTATTTGGGTGCGGGCCAATACATACATAAGTGGGTAGTTCATATTTCGTCTACTTGAGGTTTATGACCGAGACCTTGAATAAACATTGCAACTTAGTGCTACAGTGTGTACCCGTTAAGTACAGTAAGTATTCGATATATGTGCATACTACAAACTTATTTCTTATTGGCTGCTGCTAACGATTTGTTGCCTTTTCTTAATTTTCGATGCATGGATTGCCCAATTGTTAAATGCCCTCGACAAGTTTACACGGCTAAGCCACATGAGCTGACCTTGCACCTTTTTTTGCCGGCGATTCTAAGTTGGTAATTGATTAAACTTGGGCCAAGCTACGTGCATTGATCTTGCGTCTTTTGGCAACTGACCGTCTCACAGTAGCGAATATAAAACAAACCGATTGCAAAAAAAAGTCGTGGTCGCAAAATAGTTTTCAGCCATCCTAACCATTTAACGGAAAATTTTACAAGAATTCTAAATAATTTCTTTGTAGAAGATATAAGCATTCAGAGTTGATTTTTTTATACCCTTGCAGGGTATTATAATTTTAGTCAGAAGTTTGCATCGCAGTGAAGGAGGCATTTCCGACCTATCAAGTATATATATTCTCGATCAGCTTCAACAACCACGTCAATCTAGCCATGTCCGCCTGTCCCTTTCTACGCAAAGAAGTCCGTCAGTTGTGAAGCTATCTGAATAAATCTTTGCTTTTTTATATACTCTCACTCGTATAGAAGACGGAACGAGCCAGATCGGACAACTATATCATATACAGTGGGGAGCAAAAGTGATTCCACGATCAACGTTTTCATGTTTGAGCGAACATAAAAATTAAACGAACAAAGTAAATGACATAAATTTTTTTTTCTTGAATACCTTGATAATTTTTAACAATTAGGGATATATATCAAAATAGTAAAGGAAAAAATGGAATAGTTATGATTTAAAAACAAAAACAAGCGGCATGTACTCAGTTTTGCACCATTTAAGAAAAAATTTAAAATATTTTATTATTTATACTTTGTCCAGAGATTCTTAATTTTTATGATATTTTTAAATGTTTTGGCATACTCTCAATTAATTTTTGGACAATTCATTTCGGAATGTTATTACACTCTTATTTAACATGCCCCCAAAGATCGTTCAAGTTGGATGGGGATGATTGATACTGCCCGAGCCGTCGCTTCACGATTGACCATAGGTTTTCAATCGGATTGAGGTCGGGACTTTGCGCTGGCCACTTTATCATCATAAAATTTTGGTTCCCGGTTCAGTCGCCAACAATTTTCGAAGTGTGCTTGGTATACCCATCTGGCTGGAAAGTGATTTCCTGCACTGGGTTCGCACACTGGTCAAGAAAATTGGGAAGATGGGCTTGCTAAATGCTTATATAGTTTTCCTTTCGCATAATCCCGTCCACTTTGTGCAACGGGCCAACGTGCGAATACGTAAATCACCTCCTAGCCATTATGTTGCCGTCTCCATGTTTCACTATTTTCTTCACATGGTGCCTTTAAAGCTTGCCACCGGGTCTTCGCCAAGAGTACTGCTTTCCATCCGATTGAAAATGTGTAAACTAACTCTCGTATGACCAAATAACACGTTTCCAGTCCATTCACTGGACTGTAATGTGTGTGTCTTCGCGAATTTTAGACGAGCCTTAAAATTTTTCTAGGATAAAGCTGGTTTGTTTTTTTCACTACTGCGACGTAACCAATCCTATCTAGCTCTCTTCTAGCTTTCAATCGACGTACGCTTTTATTTATTCCCGAAGAAGCCTGTTTTGCAGTTAAAAGTCAATTTTTCCTTATTTTAGACATCATAAGTCGATCGTCAGAGTCGGTTAGAAGGAGAGGGCGACCACTAAACTTTTTTTCTGCACAAACATTTTGCCTTTTCTGCACCTTAACAATTACAGATTGACTAATTTGCAGCTTCTCAGGTATAGTGCGTTTCGAATACCCAATTTTAGTCAGACAGACAATATTTTTTACTTTGTAGGAGACAGCTTTTTTATTTTTAGCAAATAGTTAGAAACTAAGTTGCAAACTCGAGAAATCAACTATAAACTTGTAGAAAAGAATAATTTTCTGAATTCGGACAACGTAAAAATATATGCAAAAGGCACTAAACAGTAAATCCGTAGGTCAATTGCTGTTAAGAACGAAAGAAGAGCAATAAGTATAAGCGAATAACGAATGGTGCAAAACTGAGTACATGCCGCATGTTTTTGTTTTTAAATCATAACTATTCCATTTTTTCCTTTACTATTTTAATATATATACCTAATTGTTAAAAATTATCAAGGTATTCAAGAAAAAAAATTTATGTCATTTACTTTGTTCGTTTAATTTTTATGTTCGCTCAAACATGAAAACGTTGATCGTGGAATTACTTTTGCTTCCCACTGTAGTTTCCATAGAAGTGATGATTAAATTTTGAGAAAAAAAATTATGATAGTTTTTAACATATTTTCTTCTAATTTGAAATACAAGCAATTTTTAATTTCATAAATATCGGACGACTATAGCATATAGCTGTCATACAAACGATCGTGCTAGTTAGTTTCCTTTCTTGTTTTTTTTTTCTTTTTATGTTGTTTTTGTATCATACAAATAAAAATAAAATAAATAAAATAAGAAATAAATAAAAATATTACACCAAAAAATAGATTAATAATTACTTTAAATAACAGATACATTTATAAACTGTAAACCAACCTAAAGAAATTGACAGTTTGGTTTGGACTTGTACGCCGACTACTATTACTACGATCTGCGTTGATCTTTCCTGAACAATAGAATTTTCATCGGCTGCGTTAAAATGCAACTTCGGTCAAAAATAACAAAACACAATAAAAACTCGGAGATAGCTGAAGCGCTTAACTGCTTTTTTTAATCTGATTGTTCTTTTATATTTAATGACAAAGTGAATCTTTAAATTTTTTTCGTAATCAGTATTCAATAATAACAAAAAACAGGGACCGTAAATAATGATTATCGGGAAAATTTGTAAGTAAAAAAATTAATTCACTTAAAACAAAAAGGATAATCCTTGTTGGATAATGTGATCATTTTTATATGTAGGAGTTTAACGATATTCATCAATAATAATAATAAAATTGAGCTGTATTATATAAATCAATAATAATAATTATTTTTGAAAAAAACTAAATTAAACGATTACGGTCTCTAAAAAAAAATAAAATGAATACGAAAAATATGTATATTTAAACCAGGGCATTTACGGCCCTGGTTATCCATGTTTTCTTTAAACAAAAAAAATCATCCACTTGGAAAAGCCGCATAAAAAAACTAATTTCACCACTTGGCTGCTGTTTTGGCGATCTTTCAAGATACGCACTGATTGCATAATTCTAGATTCAATATAATTTTTTAAACTTTTAGTTTTTTTTCAATCACTCAAAGAATAGTTTGTATCATTGTGAGCGAAAAAAATAGCACTAAAAAAATAATCATTATTTTTTCAGCGACATTTTTTCGCTCAAAATATAAATTTCATTCTGAGCCAATTTAGACTTATAAATGTCGTTGTGCTTGGACTTTAAATGACGTTCCAGAAAACGTTTTTTTTACATACCTTGCACTTTGATTCTTTGTTTCCCACATGGATATAAAAAAACTGCGAGTAACACATGTCCGCTTACAACCTATTTTGTAAACTATAAATTTCAGACTGATATTAGTGGAGAAGAAAGAATAAAAGAATTTTTGTTAAATAAAAAACGCGTTTTATGTATGTGTTGTTATATTCCAACTACATTTGATAACGTTTACCGTTTTTGTAAAGTGCAGCGAGTTTTTGTGGTCTCCGTTCTTAGGTCTTCGTAAATTTTTTGATTTCCTTTTTTAATTTTCTCAATGTAGCATGGATTGAAATTTCTTTAGAACTTGCGAAAACAAATAATTCTTTTAAATTTGTTCTTTTAATATTGTTTTCTTTTGCATCTCGATGTGCTCTTTTATGTTCCACGATAATAATTTCTCATAGCTTACGGCTTTCACTTCATTTTGTGTAAAATTGTATTATTTAAAATATGTAGGGTAAATATTTTATATTTTTCACATTACCTCCTTAGAAGTCAAGACTACGTTTATAAATTAAGGGTCAACTCTCTTTGTCAAGATTACTTTAATATTATTTCTTGTTTTAGTTTTTGTTTTATGAAATGCGTGTGGTATGTTGGGAAGGTATTTCAAATTAATAAGAATACATATGTATATACGCTTGGACACCAGCGAAAATCAGGAAGAACGATATAGGGGGCCGAAATTGGCACAGCACTTTTGCCCTTTAAAAAGAAAAATTTACTGCGGCTTGGCGTGTCTATATATATATAACATTCTCGTGTCCCAGTGCTTGTTGCCATCCCCTCCAGAACGGCTTGACCGATTTTTATGAAATTTTTTTATGTATGATCAGTAGGTCTGAGAATCGGCTAGTATCTACATTTTATACTTCTAAGTGATAAGGATACCGCTCATTCTCTTAATGTAAGCAATGCAAACAAAACGAAAAGGGGTGAATTTGAGCCGCGGTACGGTGAGAGCAAGAAGCATGCGAAGTAGAAGAACCGAAAGTCCAGATGAAGAAATTTAACAAGAATATATTAACGTTCGTACGGCGTCAATTACATCAAGATGAAACTTACGATACACGAGAAGAAAGCAACATAATAATATGATTTGAACAAAGGCAATCTCGACGTTTCACAGAAAAAACTCATCTGGAATGTGAATACTATGACACACAAACATTCTCTTAAGGCGTTGAACACGACATTGAAAAAATCAATGAAAAACTATTTGGCGGCAGTCTGTTAGTCCTTTCACGTTCAACATATGCTAATAAGATTAACGCTTGCTTATAATAATCACCATTGTGGTTAAATGTTGGAAAAGCACAGCTGAAACTAAATTGTCGTTTCAATGCTTTAAGATTAATCCGCTGAAATATTTTAAGAACATATCTTATATATCGGTGGTTGAAAAGCTTATAAACATGAAACTGGAACATCGAGTCAAAAGATGCCTTCATTGAACAAATATTTCCGATGTATACACACATAACATAAAACATGAGCGTCGTGCAAAAAGACCCATTTTAGCGGCAGAAAATCTAGATGTTAGTGATTTAAATCTGAAGATACAAAAGTTATTGCCAGGTATGATAAAAATCTGTTGATACCGTTTGCGATGACAGTGAAACTGTAAACTTTCCAAAAGGATTTTTAAACTCACTGGATTTGTCAGGCATGCTACCACATAATTAACATTTGAAGGTTTGATTTTTGATTATTTTGCTTTCTAACTTAAACCCACCACGGCTTTGCAACGGTACACGATTAGTCGTTTAAAAATAAATTTAAAATGTTATTGAAGCAAGCATTTTAAACAAAAATTGAAAGTATATTATACCACGAATCCTTTTTATACCTACAGATGTTCCAATAAAATTTAAACGTACTTAGGTTCCGATTACATCAGCTTATGCAAGACTTTCAATAAGCCCAAGGTTTGACCTTTTTTGTTTTGTTTTTTCAATGGACAATTATAAGTAGCATATTTTCGAGTGGGTAAACCATCCAGTTTGTTTGTGTTAGCTTAAGATGTTTAAATAAACAAGTGTTAGGGAGCCATATGAATTTCATTTTCCCATCAAGTAGGGCAAACATTTCTCGCAAACGTCATTATCTCTACAATTTTCAAGGATTCAACATGTCAGCGGACACATTCTTTATTTTCTTTTAAGGAAAAAGAGAAAGCGTCTAAGGATTGGAACGCATTCAGACATTCTAATATATTAAAGGAGCTTATTAAAGTATTTCCTTGTGATCTCAAGCGTTTTCTTAAAATGGAGAGTGAAACCTACGACCATCTAAATAAGAACATCAGAAATAAGCCCAAATGAACGACTTTTATCAGCAGAGCTCTATTGGCTGGTGGCCAAAGCTACAAAGATCTAAAATTTTTAACTGGGATTTTTTCCAGAACCTTGGGCGCATAATTTAAATGGTTGAAAAATGTCAGCGAATTCGCTTTTTTCTCCACCGAGTCTCTCCATCAACATCTTTTAACTTTTTTAGAGTTCTTCCCGTGATTCATTTCAAATATAATTATTTTTGTTGGCTTCGCTCTTCGCTTGCCACAACGCAGGCTCATTTGGTAGGTTACATATGAATTCATGTAAAAAATGCGTTTTGGACGCACGTTCATGTCTACACCAAAAAAAGTATTTTTCAAAATGACGTTCGGGCAAGTTTTTCCATCCATTGTCAAATACCTTGACACGAACACAACAAAATAAAAACAAGGGAAGGTATGCCCTTCAGTGCAGATTATTCCTGCAATGATGGTTTTATTTAGGGAATTTTCTGCTTATAATTGGCTATGTCAGGTAGTAAAGTAATTGGTAAACGTCAACAAAAATGTTGTATGCACTGCAAAATAGGAAAAACATGGTATTTATCCAATTATTTTACTATCTGCCATAGCCATTGAGATACAGAATAAAATACCATTTGAATTTTTAAAATTACCGAGATTGGCTGAATAGTGATAGGTAGCGGACCACCTTTTTTTCGAGCGTATTTGAAAGCCCTGTAATTTCTTTAGTTATTTATTTTTTTTTTTTTGTTAAAAAAATTGGTACTGTACATAAATGGTCAATGAATATACGGTAGAAAATTCAAAGTTCTATGTTTTAATCGAGCGGAGATACAAATTAAAAGAAATGTATTATTTATTACTATTTTATTTATTTAGAAAATAGCAAATTTCTGCCATTGTAATCCATATCCTTTTCTCTGACGGGGTAAGGAGTGTTTTTTAATGATATGGTCCGACTCACAGCAGGTGGTCAGAGGCAAGGATAGGTGTCTTAAAATAATTTCAGTATTAGCATCAAAGGACAATTCAACATGTAATAAAGAAAATAGTTTGTTATAGGCCGTACATAAAACGCGAAAAGGGTCTTGCATCTTAAAATTCGATTTGCACACATTTAGTGCAATCGGTCGAAAATAATGCGACGGTCTTGAAGGGACCGAGAAATTCAACTGACTTACCAGATACGATGAAGAAATGTGTCAATGTGTCATCACACTCTTTTGGCTTTACCAACAATTATGTCAAAATGGTCGGTTAAGTTTAACTAATGCTTAAACTGAACTCCAAGGTCAGTAGCTGAATATATGCGTTCAAAAACACTTGTCCCAATGGAATAATTTGCAAAAAAACAATTTATCGAAAAAAATACATAAATTTGCATTTAGAGTTGTTGAGAAATAGCAAATTTTTTTTGCACCAGGACAACATATTGATCAAGTCCGTTTGCAAAAGCGTTTGAGAGTCTGAATTCGTCAGAGGCAAACATAGTTTTACGTCACCAGCGTACATCATCACATGGGAATAGAAGTTACATGTACACGATTTGAAAATTAACCCTTAAAAGCAAGCACAAGTGGCGATCCAGTTAATCAACAAAACAGGAAAGCTCAAAAGTGTACGTTTTTTTAAAAGTAGCAGGTGATTCACAGAATCAAAGGCTTTGCTGAAGTCCATAAAAATTACATCAGTTTGTGTGTTGAATTTAAAAGCGTTCCTTACGACAGCACAAAACTCAAGAAAGTTTGTGGAAGTAGACCGGTGTCTCATAAAGCCATGCTGTGAGGGGGACATTAATGAGCTACATTGGTGTTGAAGTTGAGCAGTAACAAAAGGTTCGAATAATTTTGGAATCGCACTAAGCTTTGCAATCCCTCTGTAGTTTTCGATATTGGATTTACTACCCTTTTTGTAAAGGGGAATTATGAAGGATTCCTTCCAGCATTCAGGAAAAAATGAAAACTGAAGAGATTACTAATACAACTTGAAGAGTGTGGTCTTCTGAACTTTTTAAAAAGCCTAGAGTTCATATTATTTCATTTGGAAAGTCGACGAGAAAACCAGGGAGGCCTATGCGAGACGTCAGAAGTTTATAACGATGGAACATACATTTCAAAACCAGAGTATATAATGTCATAGAAACGGGCAACTATGTTAACGGGATCGTCAGTATGAGAGTCCAAAAAAGTCCAATCGACCGAAAATAAATAAGTGTTCATGTCAGAGAAATCAGCTTTACGAAAACAGCGAAAAGTTGCTGGCTCGGCTAAAGGACAAGACAGTAATGGAGCCGATACTTCTAGAATTATCTCAAGAGTGGGGTGATTAGCGTCTTCGGGGCTGGAGAGAGGGTCTGTTCTAGAAAGGTAGGCATTAGCAAACTCCGACGCAAAAATAAGGTCTAGGACTTTGTCACCACAGTTCTTAACATGATTTAGTTGTCCCAATGAAAGGCCGTGAACAAAATCATGGTGCGCAGTGGGAACGATATCATTCGAGTCAGGTGAGGGCATCCAAAATAAGCACGGAAGGTTGAAATCTCCCATAACAATAAGGTGAACGTTAACACCAAGAGAGAGAGTCAAAGGCCCGCGAGCCCAAGGATTACTTTTATGAATGAATTCGAGAAGTATGGCATGTTCAGGCCACACTGAAGTAGCGAGAACCCTAGCCAATAATGCATCGGAAAGTCTAATTTTAATCGAAGATATTTCACGTCTTTGCTTAAAATTGAATTTGAGACGGTAAAGTCAGTGCTAGAAATATTAAATTTGTTGCTCAAATGTGTTTTAACGTCGTGTTCCCGGTTTAAGGCGGGAAACAAAGACAAGTTTTTTGGGGGCAACTTCAGGTAGTGGTGCCGGACTCCTTTGTGCGACTCCAAAAATAGATGAAGATTGGGGACCAGTGCGGGTGATTGGCGGCATAGAAATTACGACCGCGGGAACCACTGCAGGAGCAATTACCGCCGGAGGAGCCACAGGATGAGCATCGGAAGCCAAAGGAGCGTCGTTGGAGGCAGCAGCATGCGACGTGGATGCCTGGTCGATATTTATAAGCTGCAGGCCCGAGAGCAAGTCGAAATCAACCGGACCTGACCTGGGGGCTGATGCTGCTTCTTCAACAGAGCCGTCGTCCACAGCCACGGCGTTATCGGCAGTTTTGTTCCGAGGGGTGAGCTGCTTAAGGGGAGTGCTTGCTGGGTCTGAAACAAGCAAAAGTTGATCGGAAAGGTTGCTCCTTGGTTTGTTTACCGAGTCACTAAGCAGTTGTAATGCTTTCAAGTGATGTTCCGTCTTCTGGATACAATTTGACAGTTCCTTGAAACCGGCCGCCAGCGACTAAAAGTCCAGGTGAGTTTGCCTCATAAAAATCCTCTTATCGGATTTAATATATAGGCAGCTCGGGCACGTCCAGTCCAATCCACTATGTTCACGTATGTGATTAGGAATACGCCCGCCGCATTGGCCAAAACCGGCGCAATCAACATGAGTAATGTTCTCGCATAGCCAACAGCTAACAAAGACCTGCTTAGCAGTGAATTTGCGACTGTTGGGTAAATTGTCAGCACAGCAGGTAGCCATAATTTACGTAAATAATTAATAGAAATTATAATCACACAAAATTAAATAAAATGAAAAGAATATTAATAATTCCGCGGCAAAGAAAACGATCAAAACAAAAATCAAAGAGTGCAAAAATAAGAGCTTTTATTTAAGCGCCAAGAAGTTGTGAGTTTGTGTGATTGTTCAGCTTGTGCAGATCACTTGCGTCAACAACAACACCAGCGCGATGCAGAGATAAGCGGTAATCGCGATGCACAAGAAGAGAAAGGGAAAGCAAGATGATAAAAATGCAAAACCGAATTTGTTTTACGAGATTAAAGTCACTGTCTTCACTTAAAATGATCCAGATGTTGTTGAATGATAAAGATCATGTAAACATTGATCACTTGCCAAAAATTTGGGCTTAAAAGAATAGTATTTCACTAAGAAAACTTTAAATTGAGAGCGATGTAAAGCGCGTCTAACTCAGAAGCTTGCGAAAGCTTTATTCTCAGAAGCAATAAGAACTGCAGTTTGTAGATCGAATGCACTCTATTTTTCTTTAAGACTTTACTATCTGGCTCGAACTCGAAACTTGAAAATGTTGCAAACATTCTTGGCCAATAAATCCGTGTCTTTTAGAGCTTCTTGTATCACAGATGGGGCGTCGTCAGGTTCGATTCCTTCTAGTACTACTTGTAGTCCTTTGCTGCTTTTTAATTGGTAGGTGTAAAAGTTCAATTTTATTTCCTTCAGGTATTTAGACACTGCTCGGAGGTGTTCTTAATATTTGGTTAGAAAATTCTAGCGAGAGGCCATGCAAACCCTACGCTAACAGGAAGTACGTCGGCTAAAAAGCCGCTGGAGATCCTGCTGGTCCAGGTAACCAAAATGAAGAACACAGAACAGCGGAAAGCCGAGGGGCAGTTACGAGTCGAAGAGATTATCACTATGGATAATAGTATTGGGCGATAGACTCTTCCGACAAATTTAAAAGTTCTGGTTCGGACAGAATAATACCAGCAATACTGCAGACGACATAAACATGCACGGGTTAATGGCTGGATGCAATCTTCCAAGCATGCATTAAATTAGTACATATACCATTTCTGTGGCAGGAAAGAAGTCTAGTCTTCATACCAAAGCCAGGAAAAAGAGGACACATCCTAGCCAAGGATTATAGGCCGATTAGCCTGACCTTATTTTTTATAAAAACCGAATTCTGGGTATCTTCATCCGAGTAAGAAGGGAGAAAAACCTTTCCGAAGCACAAAAAGCGTACAGAAAAGGATGATCCACTGAAACAGTACTAGTGAGGAAATGCCATACATAGAAAAGGCACTATTTAATAATTTAACGCAGATTCCATCCTGAGCTCCCTCAACAAGATAGGAGTCGAAGGAGCCATCAGAGCGCGAATCGGGGCAATGTTGACCAGCAGAAGGATAACACCCGAGCTGAGTGGCACTCATAATAAAGTGAGGAGGAACATACCTCAGGGGGGAGTTCTGTCTCCACTCCTCTTGCGGATTAACAGTTTTTTTTTTTTGTTTTTAAATTTTTGCTTTCATTTCTTTAATCTTTTCCTTACGAGACTAACAATAAGTGTAAAATCTTAAACTATAACCTATCAGTCATATATAAAAAAGAACAGTAAAATGGCCTTGGCAAAATATGGCTGGGTTGAAAGGTCTATGCGACGTTGGCGAGTTGTCCTGGAAACACCAGTCAAGTCCCGTGCGAGAGGATTCGGGTAGGCTGAAAATTTGTCCTTGAACGACGATTTTTTCTGTTCTATTTCGTCTTTTACTGCGAGAAAGTCTAGTTATTGGATATTTTGTTTTCGAATATACAATGATGCCCCAGGGATAGATCTGAGGATCTTTGTTGGTTCTGCTCGGGTTCCTCCCAAGATAGGAGCCATATGTCCATTGGTTTAGGAGTGCAGTTGTAGAGCCAGACCTTATAATCCAGGCAAATGGGCGATCTTTTATTTTTAATTTAGTGGAGGCTGCTAGCTATTAGGTGTAGTTTCTTGCATTCGATATGTCTATCGAGGTGGACACCGAGATACGTTACTTCGTTGGCTTCGGGAATCTGTGTGCTATTCAAGTCGAGCGGAGGTCATGTTTGTCTATTAAGAGCGGCCGAGGATCGCAGAACTGTCTGCGAAGGTGGATGTCCGCTTTGTACGGGACAAATATAGCTGTTCCAAGTGCGCTTCCTTGTGGGTCTCCAGCTTCGATTGCGTAGTTGTTGGATGTTGTTATGTTGCACCTCACTGCGAAGACCTTTTTGTAGAGGAACGACACAAGTAATTTATGTGTGTACTTGTGTTTTGATTTTATGTATGAATGTATAAACTATTGGTCTGTAAGATAACGGAACCGTGTGATCTTTCCCAGGCCTCGTACTCATTCTGATTATAGATTTTTTTGTAGTATCCGAGACTTATGATCTTACTGAAGTTTACAGATGACCTAAATAACGTCTTTATTTGCCCATCCGTCCGTTGTGGTGTTGAGATCCTAGCTGCTGTCACGAGTACCTCTTCCAGGGCGGCGCACAGTAGCGCTTCCAGAACAAAAGCCGTTGCAAAAATCAAAAAAGTGAAAGTTGCGAAAAAAATTTTAACCAAACTTAATCGACAGAGAATTTCCCAAGGATTTAGAATCATATTTAGGATTTTTTGTAAAAGATATGAATCTTAGGAGAAAAAATGAAAATTGGTCGACTTTTAGATAGCATTACTTAAATGAAGGTTACCTATCGTCATGTTTTTTTTCTTTAAATGATATATACAAATATTACCTGTAAACTAAGCTGAAAAAAAGGGCAGTTGGATTTGGACTTGCACAGGTAAATCGCTACCTGCCTGGTGTAAATTTATTTTACTTTTTTCTGGCGAAAGTAGTCTATTACTTCTAGAGCTGGTGAAAGTCATCGAGTACACTATAACAGCGACTTTTGTGTATATTTTTTGGACCAAAATCAACTTTCATCGGCTATTTCATTAGTCTATCAGTGAAAGTTGAAAAGACACAATGGCGAAGATCAATCACGGTAAACTTTTCGAAATCTTTTGGAACACCTCAACCTACGTTGATTTCGGAGAAGACTGTTATTGGGATCTTGAATTTTGGTATAAATATTTAAGAAGTAACTGCGAAGTAAAAAATAATCTTCGCTTAATTTATAAGAAGTTGGAGAGGAAATGCCATGAAGTGCAGCGAAACCTTGCAAGTTTTTTCGCAAAATTCGAGGACTGGCTTCTGGAGGATCTCAACCTGCAACCATTAATGGACGAAGATGATGGAGATGAACCCAGCACATCTACCGAAAGAGAAAGACCATCGAAAAATATGCAGGATTGCTCGGATTTTACAAGAAAGAGGAAAATTACTGAGGTCACAACCACTTTGACCAATGGAAATTTGTCAGAAGCATTGGCTATTGAATATGTAAAGGATCATCAAGTAGCTAAATCATCCATCACCAAATCGGTTGCTATAGCAAGCGGCTGAAAAGGATACGCGACAGCATTCCCACTCCATTAAACGCTAGCATAACGGAATTAACTGAAGATGAAGCCCTGGCCTTATTTATAGACTTACAATTATCCAAGGAAAAGTATGAAATATTACGGACGTGTTTGATGCAACATGAAGCGGATGTATTACCTTGATATAAATGGACTACGGCCGCAAAGAAAATTGCTAGACCAATTAATACAGAGATTACTGAAGTCTCTGTGAAAGCTACTATGCAGGATCTGATGAACCACACGGCTCAACGTTTATTAAAGAGTCTTCCGGATAATTTGTTGGACAATTTACCAAATAAAGTGTATTTGGTCATTAAATGGGGCTGCGATGGATCATTTGGACAAAGCATCTATAAACAAACAATAAGGACAGATGATGAAACAATATCAGATGGAAATTTGTTCATGGTATCAGTTGTTCCTTTGCAGCTTAAATCAGGGGATTGTTTGCCTTGGAGAAACAATAGGCCTTTATCAGTTCATTCTTGCCGTCCAATAATGTTTCAATTCACAAGAGAATCACCGGAACTCATCATGACAACAGTGGAAAATATTCAAAGAGAAATAGATGCCATCAGACCCGTCATTCTAGAGATCAAGGAACGAAAACAATTTGAATGTAGTTTCGAGTGAATGAGCTACCAAATACCAAATCTACTTTAACATGTCCAATTTGCAAAAACTCAAAATAATTTTGGAAACTTTTAGGATTCTAGAACCGAGGAGGCAATCTACGACTACGAAATCTCTCCTTTACACGCCCGGATAATGTGTATGGAATTTTTGTTGAAATTGGCGTATCCCTTCCACAAGACAACGAAGGCTGGGATAATAACAATTCGACAAACAAGGAAAAGGAAAAGTTTAGAAAATCTCGAATACAGGAAGCATTTACAAAGCAATTTGGACCCGAAACCCGGATACTTCGCGGAGATTTTTCGAAAATTGCCATGTTGCTGCAGAAATTACTGGAGTTGACGAGGAAATCATATAAAGATTGGGTACGATCTTGAATGTTCTCAATTGTAAGGAGAAAATTGATTATGCGAAATATGGGGAATGTGCTTCCATCACAGTTTGACTTTTTACTGAGAAGTACCCACACAAGATATTCAGGCCTACTCCGGTTCTCAAAATTTGTGTTCGATTTAGATTTGGCCAAAATCTTTCGATTTTAGCTGCTCCGGTTCTCGCGTAATTTTTGGTATAGTTTTGTTATCGGAATGTTTAATATTTTTTGTTGCTTAAAGAGCTGGCGTTGTTGGTTTAAATTGTTGGCAGAATGCTAAAAAGTGTTTATGCTGTTAAATTATTTGTTTTAGGAGCCAAATAAGGGCGGCATCTGCTTATTTAATTCATTTATTTACAAGAAGAGGCTACCAGCTTGCATGCAGTTTCATTTGGTCTCAATTAAATTTGAACAGCTCTATAATCATTTACTTTATAAAATGAGCTAGATTTATAAA
Source organism: Drosophila punjabiensis (assembly GCA_008042585.1). NCBI lineage: Eukaryota > Metazoa > Arthropoda > Insecta > Diptera > Drosophilidae > Drosophila > Drosophila punjabiensis. Next base: position 21,043 of record VNJR01011670.1, on the reverse strand, counting down.
AAAAAACATTATTGAACCTTCATTTTTCAATATTTTTGCTAAGGTTTGCATTTAATAAGCATTTATAGCTTGTTCCGCCAACTGTCTGGCAACCTTAGCAACCAAATCGAAATGTCTTATTGCCGACGGCAAAATTTTTATTGTCAAATATGAGGTGGGGTCAGAAATAAATTTTTTATAAAATAACTACCTGCCAGAATGATCTTGTGGTAATGTGGAATAAACATCAATAGACCACTGAGTTACTATTTTTTTCCCTTAGCAAATAAGATCTGATCATTAATCATTCTTGGCCGATAAATCCGTGTCTTTTAGAGCTTCTAGTATCTCAGATGGGTAGCCGTCAGGTTCGATTCCTTCTAGTACTACTTGTAGTCCTTTGCTGCTTTTTAGTTGGTAGGTGTAAAAGTTCCATTTTGTTTCCTTCAGGTATTTAGACACTGCTCGGAGGTGTTCTTAATATTTGGTTTGAACTTTGGTTTCGTGGATGTTCCATTTAATAAGCGGAACAATATGAAAATGTTAATCCCCGACCAGCGCAACAATTTTGTTGACCAGGGCGTTTGAGCTTTTATCCCTAATATAAATAGGAGGGGGCTTTGGTTTCTTTTGGGTCACCTGCTCCGGTTCAGTTTGACTCTCACAATCTGCCAAGATTAAAAATCTATTGCTGTTGTTGGAACTCCTGGTTTGTGCGTTGGTTTGGTTGATACGGTTGATCTGGTTGATCTTTGGTTTGTTGCTAACCGTGTTTTGCGGACTAAGCTTACGCTTAATCTGGATGTAGCGATCCACTCTTGTCTGTGTGGCCGGTATATCGTGTTAAGAAACACGAATAACAATCGTGTTTGGATTTATGGAGCTTATACACTCATTATTTAGATCGCTGATCCTTTTTTTTTAACTCATCCCGCTTGGCACTTATTAAAAGTTAAATCGTACAGTTAAAAGTATGTATTTAGATAGGCATAGTTCTGATTGAATACAGTTTCTGGGCCACAACGTGCGACACAAAAACCGCTTAGATTAGAGGGAAAAAATAAAATAAAATGCAATGAATTTGAATAAAAACCAATTTTGTGCGTATGCTGAGGAACCATGACTTTCAGCTTAATGCTTAAGTAAACCGTGAGTTGCCGATTTTATGTGAGAGTTTCCGGTTACGTTTTTAAGGACACACATTTAGGTTTCCCGGCGACAGTTACCATTTGCCGGCGATGAAGAACACCCAAGGCGGAGGCAGTGCTGGCTCCAAAATGTCCGAGCCCATTGAGTATGTCGCGTCCAAACGGAACGTAACTGCTTCTGCTGCTCCTTCGACCACATCTTAGAAATAGAAGCCGCCGAACGACGACTCCAACGACGCACCAGCCAACAGCGCAGCTGCGGACGAAAGGCGCACCAACAGGCGCAGTAGTCCCCAGGTAGACTATAGCAACAGGCCCAGTGGAAGTGGGGAGATGCCGCATCCGCCGCTGAGAAGTCCGCCTCGGGATCTTCTTCATCGTCCAACAACAACCAGCAGGGAGACAGGAGTTGGAGTCAAAACCAAACGCAAGGCTTCGGGACAAGCCACAGAAAACCCGCGACCGACACAGATTGACGATGTGCAGGAACTGGACGTGGGCACTCCCCCCGTTCTTTCCTGCCAGGAGTGCGCCGTCTTCAAGGCCAGACTACCCTTTAGCGAAATGACACCCAACGAGGAGGCCTGCTCTCGAACATCCGTCGTTCGGGTATCCTGGGCCATGTATTTATAATGCATTAAAATCAGTACCTCCCTTTGACAGCGAACACGGTCTGGTGAGGCGGGTTCACTCGTTCCTGGAGCGCCACGGCTTAATCCACTTTGGAATCTTTATGCGCCAGCGTCCGATTCTCACGAAAAAGCTAGACAAAGTGATCGTAATCGGCGCGGGGATCTACGGCTTGGCCATGGCCCAGCAGCTGTAGCAATTCGGCATGGATGTGATCGTTTTGGAGGCGTGGGATCGACTCGGCGGTCGCATTGATACCTTCTGCAAGAACAGCTATATCGCTGATCTGGGAGCTATTGTGGGGACCGACAGCAAACCTGCCCGCTTTATGGGCCCGATGGCAAACCAGTGCCCAAGGAGAAGGACAATGTCATCGAGCTGGACTTCAACTATGTCGGCAACTGTCCGATGTCTCTGGTCGACGCCCTCGAATGGATCATCAGCATGCAGGTAATGCACAAGCGGGCGTTGCATATTCTGGAGATTATAGCCGCTTCTCGAAGAGGACAAGCAGCTGGAGACGAAACTCCACGACATGAAGCAGAACAGACCCAGCGATGTGTACCTGTGTTTCCGCGACCGACTCATCCTGGACTGGCAGTTTGCCAACCTGGAGTTCGCCAATACCACCCGACGCAATAAGTTGTCGCAGAAGCACTGGGACCAAGAATTAATCGGCCATCACTCTACCGTTCGGAATGGGTATTCCGGTGTGCCGGTGGCTTTCACCGACAACCTGGACTTCCGCGTCAATAGTGCCGTCAAGGAGATCAAGGTCGGAACTCATGGAGTGGCAATAGTAGCCGAGAATCTGAAGACCTTCAACTCACAGGTGACATACAAGACCGATCTGGCGGTGTGCACCCTCACGCAAGGCGTTCTAAAAGTGGCCGTGCCCTACAAGGAGTCGCAGCAGAGTAATACGGTTAAGTTTGATCCTTCGTTGCCGGACTGGAAGAAGCAGGCCATGCGTAAGCTAGGATTCGGGAATCTAAATAAGGTGGTGCTTTGCTTTGATCGCATTTTCTGGGATCCCAATGGGAATCTCTTTGGCCATGTGTGCAGTAACCTCTCCGTTTGGGGAGAAATGTTCCTTTTCTGGAGCATTAGCTCATCGCCCGTGCTATTAGCTATGGTGGCTGGCATAGCCGCCAATCTTGTGGATAGCGTGACGGACGACATAATCATTGGGCAATGCATGACGGTGCTGAAGAACGTTCGGGAATACCTCTGTTCCACAGCCGAAAAAATCTGTGGTCACACGCTGGCGCAGCGTTCCCTGGGCCCGTGGCTCCTATAGGAACGTCTCGGACGCCAGAAGTTTAAAAAGGACATCAGGATTGTATAGGCAGCCATCACTGGTCATTGACCCTACAATCCACAATGCAAAAGCTGCAAGGCACCAAGCAGGCAGGAGACACCGGAGCATCTACTGTGTCACTGGCCGGCACTTAACTAACCCAGAACGCGTCACTTCTTAGCTTACCAGCTCATGTCACTTGGGGAAGTTGGAAGGATGTCAGTAAAGGCCATCCTAGCCCACCTCAATGACACGGGCTGAGAAAGGCGCTGACTGTAATCAGACGAAGCTACATATAGTTCATAAGTTATAAAAGCAATATATGGAAACAAATTCTTTTGCGTTTTTATTTTTTAAACTGTCACATTTGTCAACCCCCTAAAACTCAATGATCTTACAGGCTGTTTACACATACATCTTCAGAAAGTCTCTAGTGCATGGCTGCGTTCAGCAGAACAACTTGATTACTGATCAGTGATGAAACAGTAATCTACTGAATGCTTATAATACATTAAGCCATCTTAAGTATAATCGGTTTGGAACCAGTTGTATTTGTCGGGCTTCCCGCTAAAAAGAATTTGGATTGTTCATATGACTACTGTACTTACACCAGCTCGGTACATTTTAAAATATTTATTAAATAGTCCGAGCAATATTTTTTGACCAGGCACCTCATAAAATTATTTGTTATTTAATGTGGCGCCTTATTTTTTTGAAAAGGCGCGTCCACTGCGGTAATCGCAGCACTCTACACTTTATTTTTGGCTTCAGACTAAAAAATAATTTTAATTAATGATAACTTATTATTAAAGATGCCACTGATTGGCAGACCAATAGATTTTATTTCCTTACCTTCAAAATTTTCTTATTTTTATTTTAGAATCTTTAATATATAATCCATCAATACCGCCGATATTTACAATTTTTACGTTACTTTTCTGCTGATCATAATGGAATTCACTTATTCGACTATTCACTCCACAGCGAACGGTTGCGTTTTTGTTTTGCGCTCCGAATTTGTATTTTAATTGCATTTTAAACCACCGAGGTTTCTCTTTGATTGTCACCTAAATGAATAAAAACCTTTTACCGTTTGCTGTAGCGGGTGTATGTTCTTTCTGTGTAAATTAATTGTATTATTATCACTTTTAGTTTTGTGCTAAGATGGTTTTCTTGCTTCCTTTTTGTGCCTATCACGTTTATCCCCGCTTAAGGTCCGTTGCTTTAAGCTGCAGCAAAGCTGTTCTAAGCTATCCTGTACTCTTACCTTCGCTCTTACTCTCTCCCTTTAACTCTTCTGCTCACCGTATTTATTCTTCTGGATTCATTCTCCCGCACAGTGGTCTTTGGTTTGTGAAATGTGTGTGAATTTTGTCTGTGCAATTAAAGGCTGCCAAAAAGAAATTTTTACAGCGCATCATCGTCTCTATAGCTTGCTTTGCGATGCGGTCTTGCACGCTAAATGCGCGAATGTTTCGGGCCGTGTCACGGATGTATGTACCGATAAATACGGTATACATAATTTTTGTCTGGCCTGCCGTGAGGTTGATAAGGAAATGTCAGCCTTCATGCGCCAGACCAGAAGCGGTTTTAAAAAGCTTGTGAGCAATTTTAGCAAAAAATCGACTGCTGGTCGGCAGCAACTGTGTGAATCCCAGCACCCCATGATCTGGCACACCCATTCTGCACAACCAGGTTTTGCAATCGGGCACAGTTTTAGATTCGGTAACAGAAGGTCCCGGGTTGGAATTATCGACAGCTTCGTCAGTAATATCGGTTGAGTCTGCTGAGTCCGCTGCGTTGTCCCTACCCATAACACGCAGACTTCCATAGTTAAAAATACCCAGGGTCAAACAAGGCTCGGCTTACCGGCCGTTGTTGGTAATTTGGCTTTACAATATTTGTTTCGTGGCTTGTCCCTGATCTCGAATCTGAAAATGTACGGTAAAGCAAAAGCCAAAAATGTAATGGTGGAAAAGTTTAAATTTTCTTGCGCCAGGGATAACTTATCGTTCAAAATAAGTGTCTCGCCTCTAACTTCTGGCCAGAGCAAGTTGTAGTTAAAGAATACGATGCGAAAAATAGAAAAAAAGGGGCTGTGGAAGTACGACTCCCCAAGCTGGCACAAACCAATAAGCTGCAAAAAACTAAATACTTCCCTCCTACTTTCCTATCAGAATACTAGAAGCTTACGCAGCAAGCTCTCCAAATTGATTTCCTTCGCATTCCAGGTAAGTGTGCTGAGTCTAGGTTAAAGCCGGGGATACTTAGCACCGAATTTATTCGGGTGACTACACAATTTCATTTCCTGGTAGTTTTATATATATTACATGCTCTTATGTCCCTCCATCTGCTAAAGAGCCTATCTATTGGAAACACCTTTCGGCAATTCAGGCCGTTTCCAATAGACTTTCAGATAGAGACCAACTAGTGACTTTAGTTGACTTCAATATTCCTGGAGCGCGTTGGTCATTAGATGGTGTGTCAAATGTCCTTCAGACTGCGGCACAGCATACCCTTATCAATGGCTTGCTTGACTTGTCTTTTTCTCAAGTTAACCATGTTTATATTTCTTTAAACCACTTACTATATCTCTGCTGTCCCCGATCCTATAGGTGTAAACTTAAATAGAGTTTCTCAATAGACGCTGCCTGAAGATCCTTAAATCCGATCGATTAGCCGATAATAACGATTAACACGTTAATAACGGAATTAAATTGGTCGAATTAATACATGTGCACTGACATGGCAGCTGCCGTGAAAATTATCCGGCTCTCTCAAATTATATCAGTGTTATAATAATTAGCTGACTGGTTGTAGGGTTCAGGTCACGCAGGACCCGAAACAGTTTTATAATTTTGTTAACACTAAGCGTAAACCAAATTTATATCCTTCCTTGCTTTTATTTAATAATTTTACAGCAAACTCAGATTTTAAAGTACACATTCTCCCTCAACCAGACATATTCTGACTCTATGCCTTGTTCAAACCTAATCTTTAGACCTATCTTAAATGAAAGCGCTGTTAGTGTGGATCTTCAGCGTGTTAAGCAGTATATTCACGGGGTCTCGATGGAAATTGTTTTTGTAAGCCAACTCGACTTAATTTGGTTTCCTGTTGATCTTCTTAAATTGATTTTGACTTATTTGTTCGACAGAACTCAAAAAAATCTGTTTAAAAATGCTCTCTTCAAATTCCTCAGGGTCACATCTGGCGGCCCACTGCTATTTTCATTGTTTATCAATGGCCTTCCGCTAGTTTTAACCACCTCTTGAGTACTTATGTACGCTGACAACGTTAAACTAAGCGTGCAGTATAAGGACAGCTCATGCCAGTCAGAATTACAAGCGGATCTTATTAACTTTCAAGCATTGTGTCGTTTTAACCTATTATAGTTTGAAACTGATGACATTTTCTTCTGTCCATCCCCAGTTTGTCACATACATGCTTAATGATTGCCCTTTGGAAAGAATCACTCTCCCCCTTGATCCTAAACTTTCGTTCTCTGAACATATTTTCTGCATGGTTGATAAAACCAGAGGCGTGCTTGGATTTATAAAAAGGTGGTCGATAGAATTCGATACCCCTTATGTAACTATGTCTTTTCATTTCATAAGTTCAACCCATTTTGGAATATGGGTCTTGCGTTCGTGGAGTCCTTCTTCCCTAGCTAACCGTACGTTTTCACGTACCTCGACTAACACCCAGTTCCTATATCCTCTTTGTTATTGGAGGAAGAATTGTTCTTGCTTTTATCCGGCATTTTTCTCGAAATTTTTACATTTTGACATTGAAAACTTTGAAAGCTTTTACCAATTCAGTCTGACTATCGACGATATTTTCGATAATTCAGTCGTATAGGGAGTCCCCTGTATGTTAGATATGGAAAAATTATGAATTATACAATTTCAATCTGCCAGGGTATATAAACTTCGTCGTGCCGAAGTTGGCTTCCTTTCTTGTTCTTTGTAACTTGGGTACCCTTTCCCGTTTATCTTACCCTTTTCATGGGTATCTGATCATCACACCTTGTACGCGTACTGGTGTAGTTACCCTTCTCATCACCCTAGTATGGCTACCCCTGATACGGTTCATGGGTACCCGTGTTACAACCCTTTGAAAGAATACCCATGTCACTACTTTATAGGTAAACGAAGTGGTAGCGATTGGCCCTAAAAGCGGACATTTCATACATAAACGGATACTAAGTTTTATATTGCCTAGGGTCAGTAAAGTGGGTACTGGTAGTTCCTTTAGAACTAGTCTTTTCACCACCGACGAACTAGTTTACAGCACTGTAGGGTTTGAACATATGATACTGCGATTTAGCTGTTTTTTTTTTTTGTTTTTTTTTTTTTTGTGATAAGTCTATAGGTTATACCTCTTGTGAAGTAGTTCTAACGGGTGAAGATCGGACAATGGGTCTTCCATGAAAGGAGGGCTGACGTGAGATGGAAGGTGTCAGCCACCGGGTTACCAAGTAGGAAGAAGAAAGGTGCTCTGCGGTAGCGCGTACTGGGGCAGGCTCATGGCACTCGCCGCGAGTAGACCGAGACGGATTGATTATGGGACGTCTCTCTAAGTTAGAGGCTATTCATCTGCCCGTTGGAGTCGCAACCGGCACTCCCCGAGAAGGTCGTCCCTAAGGATCGCGTGTTCGGCCGTCAGCACTCGCTGTCGGCCCAAGCTATACGGCCGGCTGAGCCTGGCCCTGGACAAGTTTCGGGACGTAAAAACATTTGTAGATAATAATATGGATGGGCATCGGTATTTCAGTTGGGCATAAAATATAATTAGTTAAACTTCATTTTAATATTTTCGTATTTTTTTACTTTGTTCAACGAAATTTTCCTCAGCGTTTTCTATTTACTGTCAATTTTTATTCAGTGAAATTTTCGTCCGTGTAATTCTATGTAGTGTATTAGCAAATTTTATGTCTTGTTTTCCATATTTGTCTCAGCGTAGTTCTATTCTTAAAGTTTACATATGTGATGGTGAGGTTAGTTTTATACAAACTTTTACATTTAGGTCTGCAAAGTTTGAAGTTAGGGTTAAATTTTTCGATCAACTCTACATTATGGTGATATCGCATGGAGGCCCTCCGAGATTCTTTGGGCACTTGGCCATTTTGGCCGACTTTCCGCGCAGGCCACTCGTTACGGTTTCACACCTGTTTGTTGGGTGCTCCGCCACTGGTCCTGGGCCGGCACACGTCCGTCGTTGACTTCTGCTCCTCTCTTGCGTCAGCCGTCACTCGACGGCTGGGTTTCAACACGTTACTTCTCATTGGAGTTGGGCCCGGTGGACTGTCGGTGTCTTCGATCTTGTCTTCCACTTGGATTTTTGCTCCCTTAGAGTGGCACTCGCCATCTCCATTTCTCCAAAAACTCGAACGCGTCACTCGACGTCTGATTTTCAACTCCTCTCAATTTTTGCGCTGCCAAGTTCTCGTGGCTTCGATTCGAAACTTCTAGAAGTTTCTTGCATCGCTCCCTCTCGTTCTTTCCTTCGGGCGCGTGCCAATTTTCGGGGGTTGATAGCATGGCGTGATCGCGTCCTCTCTCGCTCTCGCCTGCATACTTCTTTTGGTCATGTGACCGCTCCTCGTGGTGAGATTCGTTGAAACGCCTGTGTGTGTGTGTCCGTGTCCGTTGAGCTTTTAAGCTGGCAATGGTAGTTCGCGGCGGCTTAAATTAACTATCGTATATGGCTTTCAGAGCCTTAAATCTATTTAGTTTCTAGCGAGATTTAGCCTTAATATCTAGGAAAACTATTTACATATAATTTTAATACTATTTACATTATTGTTTGAAATTTCTAAATAGTTTTTTAGAACTCAAAACCGAAAACAACTTTGGTGGCAAGAAATTAATTTATTTGGCAAGACGAAAACGAAAGACGTGCGCTCGATTTGATTTCAATTTTTCGACAATTTCTTATATTTCATACAACAGAACTTAAAGCCTAGCTTGACGACGGTTGGCGAAGGCGGGGCGAATTCGCAATGAGCGAGAGAGAGCTTTATTGTGCTCCCGCCTTTGCCCTACACTAGCTTACACTAGACTTCATAAAAAACAAAAAATACAAATTCAAATAAAACTCAAATGAGCCAACACCGGCCCCTTTGAAAGCCTGCACGGCTTTAAACCACTGGTAGTGGCGCCACCTTG
>VNJR01011670.1:0-10931 GCA_008042585.1 Drosophila punjabiensis | reverse complement strand
TGCTCGATAACCCCACTCTTAAGCCAGTCTGAACGTATGGCTTCTAGCTTCGGGGGAACGCGAGTAGAACCAACATATCACTGGGGCATCATGGTATATTGGAAACCAAAACATCCACAGGGATCTTGGCATTCTCGTAGTCAAAGATAAAATAGAAAAGCAAAAAGGGACTTGACCTGGGTTCCCAGAAGAACTCGCCTACAATGAATCGACCTTTAGACCCAGCCATAATTTGTCAGGACCATTTTTACTATTCCAGTCTATAAATGACTGTTAGTTAGGTTATGGTATAAGATTTGATACAATTTTTGTTAGCCTCGTAAATATAAATTTCAATAATAAAAAGAAAAAAAGTAAATTAAAAAAATAAAAATCTGAGAATTTTTCATATATTTGAGGTTACAAATGCTATTGACGTCGAAGGGATATGTTGCATGAAGTTATGCATTTGTAACTTTGAGCAGCCATAACTTTACGAATAAAAATTGTAATTGATCTTTTGAGATTTTAATTTATTGGCAAGAGGAATGTACCTTGAAAAACCGACCAACAAAATTTGTTGCGTCCTGTACATAACCTCATAGTGGAAAAAAACTTTATTTTGCGGGTACATAACCTTAAATTCTGTTAATAAATTCGGGTTTTAAGCAATAAATTACATTGTAAATGACCCCCAGCTCCCATACAACTACACTATGTTGACCTGGCTTTAGAGTGAAAAGCTTTTTGTTGCTCTTTGTGCGGCAGAGGGTTAAAAGGGATTGTGTAATTCTAATATTATATATATTCTATATATATATTCTAATAATTGCATTATCGGCTGCCGAAACTTTTAAGGTTTTTTTGTTTCGTGATTCGTGTTTTGTAATTCGTTCTCCCATAAAGGCTCAATATCTCCCACTTGTGCTTTGACGGACTGTACGTGTGGCTTATATTGTACTACGAGGCTACTTTATTGAATTGAAAATTTGTACTAAAAATTTTTTAGCTTTAAAAATATTTTAAATATGTTAATATAAATTAACTAAAAAAAATCTAAGTACTAAATATTATTTTCAGTTCCTGCGGAAGACATTTGGCGTGGAGTGACTGCAGTTAGTAACGCTGGAAAGAAAAGAGGTCGTGGCAAGGGAAGTGGTAAGAAAGTAGCCAAAGATCTAAATAGGGGACAGGCCATTGGTTTCGGAAAACAGAATTGCCTATGGCCCGGATTAAATTCACCGATTTTTCGTGGGAACGAGCTCATTCATCAACAAAAAATGGTTGAGAAGAGTGATAAGGAATATGGAATTAATAAATTGCGTGATTCGATGGGAAATTTTAGGTTGATGAAACTAAATCCGATAGATCGTGGATGGTCTGGCAGTAAAATGCCTGGACGAAGTATTGGACCACCTGACACTATTGGCGAAGAGGAATTTACGTCATTTGATACCCGAGTATTGGAGAACAAAATTGTTTTCATTATGAAAGGAAATATGGGAAGAAAACGAAGATTCTCCGTCTTGTCGGTCACTGGAAATGGAAACGGTCTAGCAGGATTTGCTACAGTAAAGGCACCAGAAGTAAAAACTGCTCTTCGAAAGTCAAAGAATCGAGCTGGCCAAAAACTTATTAATATAAGCCTTTGCGAAAATAGAACTATTTACCATGACTTTTTTACAGCTTTTGGAAAAACAAAAATCAATTGCTTTCAAAAGCCTGATGGATACGGATTAGTATGTCATCGGGCTATAAGAACAATTTGTAAAGTTATAGGTATAAGGGACTTGCATGCCAAGATAGAAGGATCCACCAACTTGCAGCATATTGTTAAAGCATTTTTTATAGGTCTTATGCGTCAAAAATCTTTTCAAAATATTGCTACAGAAACAGATTTAAACATTGTTCAACAGCAAAAAGCGAAAATAGGATATACAGAGGTAAAGGGGATGCCATTTTCTAAGCCAGCGTCAGACTCTAGTATTCAAGACATCGACTATATGCACTATACATTGGGCAATAAAATTGTCTTAAAAAAAACGGGAGTCTCCCCATATTATATTCACACAAAGGGGCATGAACTTAAACAAATTAAAGAAGAGCGATTTCGAAATCAAATAAATGTTCGACTAAATAGGCTAGTTAACATCTATGCATGATGTATTAATTTCATTTAATAAATGTATCAATAAATTGTCATTTTTATATTGGCAAGCGACATTTTGACTGGCAGTTTTTAAATAATAAAAAAAAGTAAGTTTTAAAAAATTTGTTGTGGTGAAATAATCAATTTATCAACACACTCAGTAACCATAAACAGAAACTTCTCTACCGCCGATCTGGTTCCAGAGGAAATAAAGTTCGCCACCATTGCGCGAAGCAATACCTAGTGGTGGTACTGCGCCACACGATTCCCTATACAAATAAATATAAATGGGCAGATGCAGTTATGGGGAGTCCCTCGCTGCAGTCTCCAGTGATACGAAGCCGGTTGGCTGTTTGTTGTCCAGTGTGTGGCCGGTGGGCCAATTGACTTCTATGCTGAGATAGGAAGATTATGTTGGAAGGGGAACTGCCCTACGATTACTGCTGGCCTAGAGACTCAGTCAGTTGATTCAATAAAAAAGATAACGGCTAGTAGCCGCAGTTGCATTTCAGAAAGCTTGTGCTATTTATTTAACGAATACTCAAAATGAACTGAACTTAAAGCGGTGAAGGTATGGAAGGCTAAGTATGTTGTGTTCCAAGGTGGTTTAGGGAGGGCGAGCTAGCTACTCCCGTGGCCCTTTTCTGGGCCGCGTTGTGGTTGACGTACCTGGTTTCGTTAACCATGGCACTCTCGACGAAGGTGATAAGGTGAGTTTACGGTGATAATGCCTTCATCCACGTAGGTGACGGGATGCAAATCGCTGTGTTGGATATCCCAGCGCGCAATACCTCCAGCGCAGAGTTCTTGGACGCATGGTCTTCTTAGCGCCAGTTGGCAAAATGTGGCTCCCGGTGTTACGTAGCAATTTTTTTTCTCCATTCCAATCCGCTATGACCTTGTTCTTGGGTCTAAGAATTGTGCCGTGGCGTGACACGAAAAAACGGTGCCTTTGACGCATTCTAACTTAATTTTAGGGAATTTTATAATAAAATGCAAGATGTTAACGGACTGTAAGATCCTAACGGAAGCAACGGACAAAATATCTTTGATAGCGGTATCGGTGGACTCTTCCATCCATATACTTTCCAGGTCTGCATGATCTAATATGCTCGGGCTAACAACACTAACTTAAGCATGGTCTACTGCAATCAATAAATTACTTAACTCCATTGCCATCATCGTGTTTCGAGTTAACAACATCTCATACTGGTGTCCCGTGTCAATTTGGGATTCTTTAGCCGACCCACAGTAGCGCCTTTTCTCATTTTACGTTGCAAAAATCATAACTTTTGAACCAAATAAGATATTTCAATAATTTAAACGGCAACAGGTAATTGTTGTAAAATGTACATATGTATTGGATAATGTGCCACGCCCACTAATTCGCCCTTTTATAGGGTATCAAAGTGGAAAAAAAATTTTTTCTATGAAGGCAATTTTTTAAAATATTTTGTATTTAATTTGTTATCTTTATTTTTATGTATTTGCTTAAACAAAAATATTTCGAATGCAAAAAATATATATTTTAATTTATCAAAGAAAAATTTTGGCTGACCATAAAAAAAATTTCTTTGTCTTTTTTGTATTAGTATTATTAAAAAACCAATGTAAAGGAAAGATTTTTCATTCAATACAAAAACACATGAACTTATTCAAAATTTTAACCATAATAAACGTTTTTGCGCTTAAGTAAGACCAGATTTGTTGGTATTTTGGTATATTTTACCCCTGAGTTGCTTTGGTTTATGCCGTTGCATTTCCGCAGACGCAGCGTGACGCAGCCGACAAAAGTTGATTTTGGTCAAAAAAATATCCACAAAAGTCGTAGTTATAGTGTACTCGGTGGCTTTCATCGGCTTCAGATATAGACTACTTTAGCAGGAAAAAATTGAAAAAAATGGACACCTGGCAGGTAGTGATTTACCTGGGCAAGTTCAAACACAACTGCCGTTTTTTTCAGCTTAGCTTACAGGCAATGAATGTATCTATAATTTAAAGAAAAAAACATGACGATAGGTAATCTACATTTTTAGTAACGCTACCAGAAAGTTGACTAATTTTTTCAATTTTTTTCTCCTATGATGCAAAAATGGAAATATTTTTCAACTTTAAATGCTCATATCTTCTACAAAAAATCCTAAAATTGATTTTATTGTAGATTCTTTATCCTTGGGATTAAGTATGGTTAAAATCGTTTTTGCGTCATAGACTTTTTTGATTTTTGCAACGCAGTTTGACGTGACCTACCGACGCGGAATCCAGAACATTGTTGCAGACGCGCTGTCACGACAGCCCCTGGATGTACTACAGATGATTCAGGAGGATCAACCCGGTTGCGCCTGGTATCAGCGAATGCTGAAACTCGTTCAGGACAAGCCTGAAGATTTCCCGGACTACGTGTACGAGAATCAGCAGTTATATCGGCATGACGATAAAGACTCCGTGCCCTGGAAACTGTGCGTGGCCAAGGAACGGCAAGTAGCTTATAATTTTTAGCTTCCGGCTTGTAGAGGAATATGCAGCTTTGGTTTATTCTGAGAATGTTAGTCTCCGGCTTGCGAAGAAAGGCAATACTAAAGAGAAGCGACAAGTGTCAGTGAAGTGTATGTACACATATGGTAATATATAATCTTAGTACCAAAAACCAACTAAGCGCTACCAGTGTGTGCTAAATCGTTATTAATTATGTTAAAATTGGCTTATAATCATAGAATAAACCGAATTCCTTGGTAAGGTGGACTGCATGGTCCCTAGTGAATATAAATTATTGTATTTTGGGTACAAGTTTTATTATTTTATTTTTTAATTAAATCGCGAAGAAAATGTACTGGAGTCGAGAAAATTTGTGAATTTTTGTAGTTATACAAAGAAGTAGTTTAGAAAATTGTTAACGTGGACATGAGGTTGGCTTGTGGCAGTGAGAATATTCAGGAAGATACAGATTGCTTTCTTTATTTACAACAGGTTGAATTCATAATCATAACCACAAGTTGTGGACATACCTTTCACAAGTTTTGTTTCAATACTAAAGTTGGAAGTTGGAAAATTTGCCCAGTGTGCTCCAGATCTCTGCAGTCGTCGAGTTTACATCTAGTTTACAGGACGAATCAACAAGAGAGCAAGCATCCGGATCCAAGCGTTAGAAACAATGCCAGTGGGGACTAGGAATCAGCTGGCAGCTGGCGAGCGAAATACAAATCCCTCATCAATCCCTCAAATTTTAACCACAGGCATTCACCTCCGGGCAGAGTATTGGGAATGTACAACTGCAGGCCGGGTCGCCTACGACCAGCGAGTTGCACTCAAATTTGTTGCCAGATATTCAGCATGAACTCTTATATGAGTATATTACTAGCGTGGCCCAGTTACGCCAGTTAGTAAGAACCAGGGAGACATTTATGCAGTCAGTGGGAAATAGGCCCCGACCAGCTCCGCGTAGATTTGTGCAGGTAGTAGAGATGTCGGCCGAGTATGACTCGGAGGCAAGCGAAGAAGATATTTCTGCGTTTAACTTGACCTCTTGGAATTGCAAGGCTAGTGGACACCGTTATCAGGAGTGTATGTCCGAACGACGGGTTTTCTGTTATGAATGCGGCAAAGCCGACCCCTATAAGCCGACTTCTCCAACCTGTAGTTCTTCAAAAAACTCCCATATGCGTGCACCCATGAGAGGAGCACGCAAACCGACGATGAGCAAATCGAACAACACCGAATAATCACGTATTGAAAGTTGATGTACGACGAAGTCGATCAAATGATTAGCTAAGGGGTCATCGAGGAGTTTCAGAGCGCTTGGTCTTCCCCAGTAGAGTTAGTTAGGAAACCCGGGAAGGTAAGACTCTGTATTGACAGCCGAAAAGTCAATGCGGTGACTCGAAAGGATGCATACCCGATGCCCTATATTGATGGAATTCTAAGTCGATTGCCTAAGGCGGTATATATAAAGAGCTTAGACTTGAAAGACGCGTATTGGCAAATCCCTCTGGAGGAGAACTCGAGGGAAAAACGGCGTTTACAATTCTGGGACGAGCACTCTATCAATTTACGGTCATGCCTTTTGGCTTAACCAATGCCCCCTCTACTATGTCCAAGCTGATGAACCGTATAATTTCGGCCTATCTCCGAAATGGGGTATTTATATATTTAGACGATTTGCTTGTAGTTTCTGAATCGTTTGAAAAACATATCAAAGTTCTTGAAATCGTCGCGGCTAAGTTAAAAGAGGCTAACTTGACCATTAACGTGGACAAAAGTAGATTTTGTGTGACCGAAGTCCAGTACCTTGGACATATAGTGTGGGTCATGGGACGATTGCCATGGATAAGGATAAAATTCAGGCAATTAAAGAATACCTAGTCCCGCGTTCTTTGAAGCAGCTTAGGCGTTTCTTAGGTATGACGGGAGGGTACCACAAATTTATTAAAAATTATGCAGCTATCTCGTCTCCTTTGACCGATTGTCTTAAACAAAAACGCCAGTTTTTGTGGCCAGAGAGTGCGCAACAGGCATTTGTTGCCTTGAAGTCCGCAATGTGTACGGCACCAGTGTTGCATACACCAAATTTTAAGCTTCCTTTTTCGCTACATTATGATGCCAGTGACACGGGTGTGGGAGGAGTGTTGATGCAAATTGATTCGGAAGGCCAGGAGGTGCCTATTGCCTTTATGTCACGTAAACTCAATAAATGTCAGCGCGCATAAACAGTGACAGAGAAAGACTGCTTAGCGGCGATACTGAGCATAAAAGAATTTACGACGTATATAGAGGGGCAAAAGTTTACAGTAATAACTGACCACGCCTCTTTGAAATGGCTGATGTCACAAACTGATTTAAGCAGTAGGTTGGCACAGTGGGCTTTAAAGATGCAGGTTTTTCCTTTAAAATTCAACATCGAAAAGGAAGCCAACATGTTGTGCCCTACGCTTCGTCGCGAACCTTTTCTCCCGATTTGGCTGAATTTTTGTTGAGAAGAAGAAGTTTGGTACACATACAAGTGAAATTAAAGTTTAACGGTGAGAAGTAAGAGAGGAGAGCAAGTAGTCGAACGGAATCCACACTTTGACAGTTGATCAGTGTTTACCTTTTTTTCGTTTGGCCTCTTTCAGTGGCATTTGTTTATATGTTGCTTTCCTTTAAGCTGCTGATATTGAATCATGAATTTGTAAGCAATATACTGAATTTTAATTGTAAATGAAAGAACTCATGAAATTTAAACCTTAGAATCCTCGTATATATATGTAAGGCTTGTTAGTGATATCAGTATTTTATTTGTAATATTAGTCGTATTTGTAATGCTGGATTATAGAATTATTATATGGATTATTTACTTCTTATTACGGTTTCTACAGATCTCGAACACCGGCCTTATCTTCTAAAAGGGTCGAATCTTTAAATTTTTTATTTGTAAAAATGAAATAAATTAAGAATGAAGTGCTAAGCATTTCCTAATTGGGATCATGCAGGGACCAAAACCAAAGGAAATGAATAATTAATCGCAGCCGTTACCATACGGATCCCTGAGGGCGAGGGATCAAGGAAGGGTGGGCGTAACGGGCAGTTATTGCCATCTTGCTGCCGCACTTGCGATGTTTGTTCCAAATGAGAGTAAGCCCAGTCCATTGTCGTAGTCCTTTTTCCATAATGTCCGTCCCATATAGCACGTGAAATTAAGGATTGTTTATTATAGTCTGACGATATAGGTAGCTCTGTGGACTTCCCACTCCCAAATACCGACCAAGCTGGAACCGGTTTGTTAAGCTGGGGTCTTTTGTTCTCCTAGTGAAGAGCATTAGTTCCGTTTTACTTGGGTTCATGCCCAATCCACAGGCTTTTGCCCATGCTTTGAGTTTAGTGAGTGCCCTGGTCATAAGTTCGCTGATGACGTCGGGGTATGGTCATGAAGCGAGTAGGACTACGTCGTCTGCGTATGCTACCACTTTTACTCCTTTGCTATTAAGTGTACTTAGTATGTCATCCATGTTTGTTTATCAGCCAGAGCAGTGGGGACAGGACTCCCCCCTGAGGTGTGCCCCTCTTCAAAAATCTTGTGTGATGAGTGCCGTTCAGTTCAGCTGTTATTCTTCTGCTCGTCAGCATTGCGCCGATCCACGCTCTAATGCCTCCTTCTACTCCTATACCGTTGAGGGAGCTCAGGATGGAATCCGCCTTCTATGTCTAGGAAGGCGGCCATTGCGTAGTTTTTGAAAAGTAGAGCCTTTTCTATGTATCGCACCACCTCATGTAGTGCTGTTTCAGTGGATCGGCCTTTCTCCCGGAGAAGGACCCCCAAATTAGCTGAAGCGTGGGAGCTGCGCTTCAGGTTGATCTGAACGACTGTCGGCATTAGATCGGAGTGATGTTGGGAGTGCTGTTGTCGATTGCCAAGTCGTTCAACAGCTTTTTGGCGTCCTCGACTTCGTCTTCTAGGATATCGTCCGGTTCGTCTAGGAAGATCTTTACCTTGCCTTAAGCTATTCTAGGCAGCGCTGGTTGATCAGGAACAGGTATATCTGGCTGGACTTCATTTCGCGTTCCGCTTTGAGGATGGCCCAGTCCTCCATATCGACTCCCTTGTTCATAGCTCGCAGAGTCTTAAGCACCCATTCATGGCTAGACAGCCCCTTGGGTAACCAAATGCGAGCTCTGGGTCTCCTTGGGATGTCCTTGGCGGGGACCAACTTTATGCTCATCCCCTTCCTTGCGTTGCCTAGTCTGACAACGCAGTCCGCCAGGAAGTCCCGCGAGAACTCGTCGTCGCACCTGATTACCCGGTGCCCTCTAACCATTTCTGAGGAGTCAAAGGAGGGTGACGGACCCGTTGGCTCAGACATTATCTTGTCAGTTACCATCTCTGCCAACTGGGTCTCGACCTCCTCCCATTTTTCCATCAGAAGGCGCCCATCATCATTGAGCTCGTCTTCAAGTTCCATTGCGAGGCTGTCTCTGGCCACCTCGCTGAACTTTTTCGCCGGCTTGACGAATGTAGTTGGTCTCGGTGCGCCCTTTGCGTCCTTGGCTGTCTTCGGAGCACTCTCGCTCACCTCTTGTAAGCGGTTGCGCTTCGCTTGGGGAGGCAGGAACGCTTCTGGGTGCTCCTTTTCATAGCGCTCGTATTCCTCGATTACTGCAAGGAACCTGGCTTTGTCTTCTAAGTCGCGCGGATCGGCTTTGCCCTTTTCGTTCCTCGCGATTTTGGCGAGGCTAAAATGGGCCTTGCTTGTTTGCGTCTTTCGTTGGTTGTTTGGTTGTGTTCACGTTCATAAACGCCCACGTTGCTCGGCAGGGCGAGCGCGGCGGGCCCGAGGGGTTTGGGGCATCGAAGAAAGGTCAACCGTGGCTTTGCCCCTAAGCCATGGCAAGGCTCGTTCCGACACAGGGTTGCCCGGCCCTGGGAAGGCTCCGTTCGAACACAGCTGGTTCAACCCCTCAGTTGAGAACCTTATAGTGAGTGGGCACGGGTCGCTTTACACGCCTGACTTGAGGGGAGGCAGTTTCAAGACTTGCCCATGTCTCGGTAAGGATTATGAGTCAAACTATTATCGGGTGGGGGATTTACTGGAGGTGCCGCTCGCATTGGCCGTACCGTAATACGTTTCCACGCGGAGGACGTTCTCCGAGGAGAAGGTGGTGTCTATCAAACCGAGTCGACTTGGTGCTCCATTAGAGCCAAGGAATATTTATCAACAGTTCCCTGCTGACTTTGCCTTGGATTGGCGCACCCTTACCACCCAAGAAATAAGTAATTACACGGTAACTACTTGAGTAAAAAACAACAAAAAATCTATAAGGATCAGGTGAAACAAAAATATAAATGTCAATATACAGATTGTTAGTAGACACGTAGACAAGTAGACACAGGTCGTCTATAACCGATGTTGCTAACACGGAATAGAAATATCATTATGGAGTTACAGCTATACTGCTCGCTATAGCTTTTGCCAAGTTAAACATTGTCAGTCCAAGTCTTCTGGACCATACAGACTTAGAAAATATTAGCATTGTTCAGTCCACCGATTCTCATATTAAAGTTATTTTTCCGTCGCGTCCGCAAAATTTGTACTATCCCTATTATCAAATTTTCAAATGTTAAAATAGCGTGTAATAAAATCAGTTTCCTTTACGTGGCCCACCATGACACCATGTTGAGGTTATAGTATGATGTAGTGGCAATAGAAAGTAAACCTATTTTAATAATAAAATTTGGATAGAATAGGTTAGGTTAGGTTAGGTTAATCGGGCGGCCCTCGTGGGGCCAAGCATAGGCCAGTATGGCCCTTAGTTGCCCGGGTTGTTCTGGGGGTGGACCTATGGATTGTTGCTGCGGGTTTCAAAGTCCTTGAGGATCGAGGTGGCTTTAGCGAAGGCAAGTAGTTCGCCTGGCTTTCTCTTGGAGGCATCTTCCAGTGACGCCAGAGACGGAGCGCCTAGATGTCGTACTCTTGACCTTGTTAGAGCCGGACATTTGCAGAAGAGATGCTCCAGGGTTTCGGTTGCCCCAAATTCATCACACTTCCGGCATTTGTCGTTATCGGTGATGCCCAGCTTGACGGCATGCGTCGCTGTGAGGCAGTGACCTGTGAGGATTCCTACTAACAGCTTACAATCTTTCCGTGGAAGATGCAGCACGTAGTTACTGAGTTTATCTTTGCGCTCTTTGCACATGATTCTTGATATTTTACAGGTAGTGGAATTTCTCCTCCATCTGCTTTTTGCTCTTTCGTTAGCCTGTCCCTCTAGCTCATTTTGGAGCGTTCTTAGGGATACCGGAACGTTTTCTGTTCTTTCACTCGCCAGTCCGACG
>VNJR01011664.1:0-71481 GCA_008042585.1 Drosophila punjabiensis | reverse complement strand
TAATTTAAACTTGATTCTCCTTAAAAATTTGATTCAGCTTCTAGATTTTTCACTTGCTAAAACGCAATTGACAAACGCAAGAAAAGACACGCGCTTCTCAAAAGAAGAAAAAGAACACTGAGCCAGAACAACGGTTTCTCTTATTGTTGGTTTTGTTTTACACGGTCCCTTAGAATACTGTTGAGAGAGGGAGAGTGCGAGCGAGAGGGACTACCTAAACGATTTCGATTTCGACCGAGCCGACGCTCTCATTCGGCCTTCGGGTCAAACCCGACTCTCTCGCGCTCTCATTTTTTCTCTTGTACAGAAATTGTTGATGAAAGACTGATTAATTTTGACCTTTTTTTCATCATTTTTTCATCAACAAAATTCATCAACCTTTAATCAACAATTCATCAACAATTTTTGTACAAGAGAAGATTGAGAGCGCGAGAGAGTCGGGTTTGACCCGAAGGGCGAATGAGAGCGTCGGCTCGGCCGAAATCGACGTCGGCTGTTGATGAATCGTTGATTAATTTGACATACTGATGAATTTTGGTACTGCAGGGTTACTTGTCCTTACTTATATATGTATTGTGTAGGTTCTCTCTCTCAGCATGCTCAAAGTGTTTACGATTTTATCAATTGTATTTTATCGGCAGTATTATCTATTGAAGTCCAATTTGCTAGCTCTTAAGTCTTTACATATTTATATTAACACATTTTATACATATATTTACTTGCCTATTAAGGTGGTTAGATTTATGGCCAGAATTTGCAGGGAATCCAGAATTGTGTTGTGCCACAGAAAACATCCATTTGTACTTAAAATCCATTTAAACTGTCCACAAAAATTGCATCTACAGTTTTTCTTGCTTACTTCTTGGTACAATTTCAATGGATTTAAAATCTATAACGATTTTTGTGGCACATCTGCGTTCGTCTAATATTCGATCAGGCGGCAAAAAGTCCAAGTTCGAACCCTTACAATTTCACATTTAATAATCAACCACCTTAATATTCAATATCAACAGAACTCGACTCTAATTTTATAACGCAAGCAAAAACGTAGAGCGATTTCTTACTCAAGTAGCAATGCATCGAATAAAAAGCAATATGAAAAATGCCGACACGTTTTTATTTAGAGTTTACACGGAATGTTTGTAGTTACCAGATGATCCTCTGGGGAGTGCGATAGTTTTGCCAGTAGAACTCCTTTGTGAAGTATACGTAGAAGGTGGCCACATTGAGCAGCAGGTGGGCGCCCAGTTCGAGCCACTCGGCGAGGCCTTTACGCGTGTGCCGCGTGTTAAGTCGGAAGAGGACGTAAGGCACCAGAAAATAGCGCAGCTCCAGGAGACGCTGAAAACAGAGCACAAGCACCAGGCTCAGAGGGAACATCAGCTTGAAACTGTCCGGCATGTGACGCAGTCCGCAGAAAAGCACACAGATCGACAGCAGGTAGGCCGGAGCCATGGCGTAGCGGAACCACCAGAACCGGCCGTACAGCCGGCTCCACACATAGAATGTGTAATGCCTGTTGTCGGCCAGCAGATAGGGATGAACCTCGGTGTTCAAATACACCACCAGCAGGATCAGCAGTAAAGCCATCACCGAGCGCACCGGATTTCGCCGGATTAGGTTTACTGCCGGGCGGAACTGGCGCATGGTGTTGGATATCCCAAAGCCAGCTGCAAAGATGGCGAAATAGAAAAGCTGTGGCAGATGCACGGTGGCCTCGTGGGCACTCTTGTCGCCGACCACAATGGATCCATTGATGCAGAGGAATCCAACAAAGGGCAAAATGATCGAGGCGTAGAAACAGCACTTGGCCAAGATGCTGAGGATGCAATTGCATAGCAGTTGTGGGCTACCAAAGAGTTGCAGCCACATCTGAAAGTAAAGTTCTTTTAAAAGTTGATTTTAATAAGACCGAAGGTACGGCCCACCTCTTTGCCCAACAGCCGAATTTTTCCCTTGGGCACGGCCCGAGTGCGGGCGCATTGCTGAACTATCGTGTCCAGCACGGTCATACCGGTGCCCATACAGACCCACACAATGTTCGTCTGGCGCATGAGTACACTGGCTGCCCCGAAGACGGCCGCCGGCAGGTGCGCCTCCTGTTGCCAGCAGTTATAGAAGAGCAGCACCATGGTCAGCGAAAGGGTGTCCGTGTAGTACAGGAGGCCAAAGAAATAGAGCGGCGGAAGCACCGACAGCGTGATTGCGTCATGGGCTGCATACGAGTTGCCGCCAGAGCCGGCCAGGACTCGCCTTCGGATCTTGTACAGCAGAAGGATGTTGAATCCGGCGCCTGCCAAGCTCAAAAGCCGCAGGCCCGTTACCGTGCACAAGTTGAACGGACTGAGGACGAGGGCGATGAGGTACAGGCCCGGGAACGTGGTTATCTTTGGGTCCCACTAAAAGAACAAAGTTGTTAAAAATCAACTGAATATCTGCTGATTCGATCTTCCCATTACCACATCGAACTCCTTGCGGCAAAAGGCCAGGCCCTGTGGAATGTGAAACTCCTCGTCAATTACGTAGTCCGAGGTGCCGTTTACGCGCAGGAACAGCGGCAGGCTGTACAGCACAAAGCCCACGGGCAGCACCACCTTCCAGGATCCATTCATGGCCGGTTGCACCTCATGCGCCTTTTAGAGTAAAAGGAAAGCTTAATCGTCTCCCAACTGGGTTTGTTTATTTTTGGACCAAGCCAACCGGCAACACGTGGGAATGCACTAACGCGTTTTCTGGAGATCTTGGTATTAACTTCCATAAAATACCAAAACTCATTAGGTATCGTCATCCGATTTAAAAAATTGAAAACATTTAGGGGATTCCCTTACGACTGACTACTAAAAATATCGGCATATGAAAATATCGGTTTCCATACGTTGCTGAAACGATAGGCTAACTATCGCGATACATCGCCGGTATTTTCACGAATTCAATCGTATAGGGAATCCCCTGATTACTGTGAAACCGCGAATATAACTATTTATCCATGCTATTTTGAATTTTATTTTCCTATATATTTACCAATCATTCCTACGCCTGCACTATAATACATAAATACAAATTATCCGGCTGTTTTGATCGAAATTTGGTTTTTGACGCTATTCAAAAATGAAAAAAAAAATGTTTAAGAAAAACCCAAAGCATTGTCCTTTGACCATTGTATATTTAAGCCTTTCAGAGGGTTATAATTGTAGCCTGAAATTTGCAGAGCAGTGAAGAAGTAATTTCCGACCCTATAAATATATTCTTGAACAGCATCAATAACGTAGTCGAACCAGCCAAGTTCGCTAGCAAAAAATGTAACCATTTTCAAAATGTTATAAATTGTGAAAAAAAAGGTACAATATTTATTTAGAATTCATGTGTTTTGATTTATATCGAATTGTATATTATGTATGTACAATGCGAATTACTGCCTTGTCGGCCTCTTAGTTATAATATTTAAAAACATGGATCCATTGTAAATATAATGGACATACCATATTGAGGTCTTATTTGTATACGAAGGCTAAGATTAATTTCCAATAGCCAAATATATGAACATCGATTTCACCATGAGTCAAATCATCCTTTTCTTAGAACAGGAAGGAAAGTCTTCGTTTGGAAAAAAGTGTGCCCCATTTTTAGTGACTTGTCCAATATCTTGCTAATTAAAGCTTTACGAACTTAATTTAATTCATTGCCTTCTATATCCTTCGCTTTCCATACAGCCCGAAACAATTTTAGATTCTTTTTCAATGAAAAAAGTTGTATTTATTATGGTATTTGAATATACATACATTTCGAACTTTAACATAAAAGTACATACAAAACAGAATGTTTAACAAACAGTACAACTTAATGACTACCAAAATCCAGGCCCACCAGCTGCTGGAAGTACTAACTGATAATGCTATATATATTTATATATGGGAGCTATATAAAATGTTGTGTCTTGTGGAGAGTGGAGGGTCGTGGCATGGTTGTGGCTGGAGCTTTGGGTTCCTCGTCTTCTGGTGATCGAAATGGTCACAGGGAGAACTCCACCTTCCGCTGCTGTCGTTGCTACTTGTTCACGCTCCGATAGATCATCGGGGCCGATCGGTCGTTGGTCTTGGTGTGCCGCAACTTGACGGTGGCGAACTGAGAGGCTCTGCAAAAGATCAAGGACTCGTCCGGATAAGGAGTGTGGCCCTGGTGGCTCCTAATCGCCGCAATGGGACACCTCTACTTACGGCGGGAAGCTCAACCTAATACGGGATATGGTGGGGCTAGCTGGGGGACACGGAATCGCTACAGGTCAGTAGCCTATGGAAAAATTGCGGTATATTCCGCGCCTGCTAAAAAAATCAAATTGCAGTTGCATTACTCGGGAACTTGCAGAAAAAAAAAACAATAATGAAATGGGGCGCAAGCTCAGTTCTTAACAAAATTAAATTTAATGATTTGTGTATAGTATGGGTTCAGGCACCGAAAGTCAATGGATAACTGCTAGAGGATGTCCTTGTTCTGTGGAGTTTCCTCTGACAATCTGACAGTTTCTGCTGCTACCGCCTGTTGACGTACCCACACGGGTATTTAGGTACGCTTTAAAATTAATATAAGATATATACATAGAACAAACGAAACATAGCTTGACTTAGGCTATCATTTTACAGGGTAACCGAGGCTTAAGCTTAACCAAAAAATACAAGGCAACTGGAAGGGGTTTGGGATGGGTCAAAGGGTTTGCTGTCAACACTTTCGCTGCAGCTCATCCACTTTCCGCGCTCTCTCTCACTCTCACTCTCTGCTCATTTTCTTATCCTGTAAGAAGACGGCGAAACTCCATTGTCGTCCTGTACTCGTGCCGATCCTTACTTCAGCTTGGCACTCGATGATTTCTGGCCTGTGATCCCGTGCTGCTCCTGATCCCAAAAGTCGTACCAGGGCCCGTAGCTTTTGCTGCTCTTCGAGTTCCGTTCCAGGGTGGCACTGCTGTTGATATTGTTGCCGGAGGAGGCGGATGACTTGAGGAGGCGGGTGCGCGGCAGAATGGTGGCCGTTGGGGCGCCCGAGCTGGCGGTTGAGTTGCGGGTCAGGGTGCTGTCCTGCTCCTTTGAGGAGCCCTTCTTCAGCGTGTTGGTCGCCGTGGTGGACGTGGAGGAGCGGAAGGTGTGGAACTCCATCTGCTGGTGCTGCTGCTGGTGGTGGCGGCGCAGCTTGTCGTCCTTGCGCACCAGGTGATCGTTGATCACTATGCAGTCGTACGGGTCTGAGCTCGTTGACTTTAGCTCCGCATCGGACTCCTCGTCGTCCTCGCTGGTGTAGTACTGCTTGAGTATGTCCTGTCGCTTCACCGTCTTCATGACCAGCCCGTGGCCATGGCCATGACTCTTACCCTTGCCCTCGTCGAAGAAGTTGTTCACGTCGCTCAGCTTGAGGGTTCCGTGCTCATCGCTCTCGCCCTCGTCCGTGGATTGGGGGAACTGCTGCTGCTGTTGCTGCTGCTGATGCTGGTTGGGCTTGGAGCGGCTCAGAGTCTGCGCCTTGTGCTGCGACCCAGCTCCTGCTGAGGCCTGCTTGTCCAGCTTGCGATGCTGCTGTTGCTGTTGCTCCTGCGACTGGCCACGGCGCATGGTGCTCATCCGCTCGCTCTCCGTGGGTTCCTCAATGTCTATCTCGATGGTTTTCATGATCTTCATGCGCGACTTGGGCGTATAGCTGCTCCTCTGCGGCTGCAGCTGCTGTGGCTGCTGTGGGCTTACGCCATACAAGTTCTCATCCTCATCGCCGTAGGGCTCGGTGCTGGTCAGGCTGTCCTTGCGCCCCCTTCCCTGCTTCTCCTGCGATGAGTTGGAGTTGTGGGACTTGGTCAGCGTGCCGTTGCGCTCTTCATCCGAGCGCCGCTCCAAGTCCTCCCGATCGCGCATGTCCTCGAGATTGGGGGCCGCCACCAGATCGCGATGCTGCCACAAAGACATGCCTGCCAGGATATCCTCGCCGCTGCGCCCGCCGCCAAACTTCCAGAAGGACTTCGTGCGCTTCAAACCGGCACTGGAAGCCTGCAGGATCTCGTCGTCGGAGGCAATCAGGTCGTAGCGCATCTTGCCCGCTCCGCTCTGTCGGCTCAGCCGATGGAGGCTCTTGTCATCAATCTGGCTGTCCACGCTGTTCCGGAAGTTTCGGTTCAACGTCCACGAGGCCACATCCCGGGGCACCGTGTGAGTGTGCGAATTGGTGTCCGCTCTTCGTCTGGTTTTTGTCGAGTTTCGGTGATATTCGGTTGTGTGTTTTGGGTTTTGAGGAAGTGGTATCGGTGTGTATCGAGTGTGTGTGTTTTTTCGGGATGCGATTTTGGGTGGTTAACACAAAGGATGGCAACAGAGCATAAATGGCGATACATGAAATCAAACCAGAACGAAAAAAAGCAAATGAAAATAAATTGAATTAATAAAACAATGGCTCAATAAATCAGGCAAGAATCAGGAAAAAACCGAATGGGAATGGTAAGTGCTAGAATTAGTCACAAAAAATAGAGAGCGAAAGCGGTATACTGCGACTTGGCTTGAAGAGCAAGGACTTTCAGGTGAATACATCTTTTAATAGCTCTTTGAACGGAATTGAACTTGTTTGGATTAACGCACTCAATCCCAAAATCCCTGCTCTTGAAGCCTTGGTTCTTCTAGCTACACCTACCGAATGGGAACTCTTTGTGTGGCTGCTTCCTCATCGGAGTAGTCCACCTCCGGCTGTGGCGGTGGCTCGTTGGCGAATCCACTGTCGTTGCTGCTGTGCAGCGAGGTCTTCGCGGCGACTCCGGTCTTGCCCGAAGGATGGCTCTGCAAAGCAAAACGTTAAATGGACTCCTGAGAGTTCGATGCAAATGTGGTCCTTACCTGGGCGCCGTTCAATAGCTTTTGCTTGCGCCTTTCCACCGCCGATGGTACGCCTCCGTTGGTGGCGCAGAAACTCTGCGAGCTGTTCAGCATTCGGGAGGACTGGCTCTGTTGTCCACTGGGCACTGGCACGGGGGCGGGCAGCGTCGGTGGCGGACCTGGACGCGGATTAGCTCCAGAGCCGGCGCGGTACTTCTTCTGCTGCTTGATGGTGTCACCAAACATGCGCGTGGGCGAAGACTCCTCGGCACTGTGGTTGCGTCTCCGACGGTACGTGGCCTCGTGGCTCTCCATCAGCTCCAGTTGCGCCTCGTAGTCCTGCTGCTGCTGCTGGTAGTTACGCAGGCCGCCTGTCCCGGAACCGGATCCTGAACCGCCTCCGTTCCGCTCGTAGCTCATCAACATGTTCTCGTAGCGCCGCCCGCCGGAGGCCGAGGCCTCGGTGGACTCCGCATTGGTGTACGCCACTGGGAACCAGCCGAAGTGCTGGGTCCGCAGATTCTCGCCAAACTGCCAGCCCTTGGCCTTGCCGCCCACCAGGGCAATGCGGTCGCCCTCCTCGAAGGACAGCTGGTTCTCCCCGGAGGGCATGTAGGCGTAGAGAGCCTTCACCAGAGGTCGCTGATCGCCGCGCTGGTCGTCG
Source organism: Drosophila punjabiensis (assembly GCA_008042585.1). Taxonomy (NCBI): domain Eukaryota; kingdom Metazoa; phylum Arthropoda; class Insecta; order Diptera; family Drosophilidae; genus Drosophila; species Drosophila punjabiensis. The sequence continues at coordinate 63,981 of VNJR01011664.1, read as the reverse complement.
CCCAAAGGCGCCAGTTGCTCCTCAATGATCTTGTGTTTGTTGCCTGCCGAGTAATGAAAGGGGTTAAATTATTGAGAAATTGGTGATTGAACTATTACTATTATTATATTCTGAAGAAATTGGTGAAAATAGGAATTCAATTTAAAAGACGAGGAAAAGTAAGCAATATAATATTAATGTCATTTAATTTCATTAGCATTTTATTTTGATTTGATTATTCCAAAATTTATAATTGCTAAAAAATGTGCAAAGGATATTAAAAAAAATGGAGTCTGCTTTTGACATAAAGAATACCTCCTGTCTGTGATGGTAATTAAGTAAACTAGAGTAATGAACAAAATCATTTTAAATATTTTTATAAAATTAAAACTCGGACTGCCTTTTTCCATATTATTATTATATAAACTAAGCGTGATAAAAATATTTAAATTATTTAATTGCTTTAAAACCCTTTGGGGAAGAATATCTTTTATAATAAAGATTGCAAATAGTTTAAAAATATGTAACAATAAAAAAAAGCTTTTATTGTAATAATTATTGATACCTACTTCTCAAATATAATTTGATTAAATTCATTTTCTGGGCTTTTTGTTCAAGAAAATAGGGGCATATAAACTCATTTTAGAGGAAAATATTTTTTTAATTGATTGATCAATTCCTACCTGAGCTCGGGCCAGTGCCTACCAAGGCCAGATTGAAGTCGGACTTGGCGCGCGGCAGCGAGTTCTGGGCGTAGTGCGAGGACCCGGCCCCGCCCATTCCGGAGATGTTCTCACGCTCGTGTAGAGTTCGCATGTCGCCGTAGGGGGCGTCGATGCTGCGTGACTTCTTCAGTTGGGCGCCATGACCCTGCAACTGCTCATCATCTCCATCCTTGATTCGCTCCTGAAAAAATAAAGAATCTTTGTTAAACTATAAACTTTATAGTATAAAGTAAAAGGAATTTTTTTAAATTTAGAATTTATGTTGAAATTTAATAGGAGTAAAGTAAAAAACAAAGATAAAAGGCAATTATCTCTTTACTATTATATGAGCTTTTAGTTAACTTTGGGTTCAATCGGCTTAATTTAATTTTGCACAAATCAGGACTAGACTATACAAGATCGCACACTGATCGTTTGTCAGAATTTATTTACCATTATAAATTTACTTTTACTTATGTTATAAAAATAAGAAAAAAGGATCTACTTTCTTAGTAAATAATGATTTAATATTCTATTAAGTATTATCTGATGATGTAGTTTCAATCTTTATACTTTTCTGTAACTTTTCCAATGATATTTATATAACATAAGTATATATTCCATCTCAATTTCCCTTCAAACTAAGTTTAGTTCCTTAAATTATCCCAATGTTTCCCCCTAAAAAACTCTAGAATAAGAAGTTTCAGAGCAGTTAACACAGTGGTTAGCGCCCAATTTAATAGAATCGAATCCGATCGGATCGCCTTTATGGGTGGGGATGACTCACCAGGCGTCGCATGTTGCCGGTGATGTTCTGGTGGCCGTTGCTGCTGCTGCCATAGCCGCTCTCGTACGCGGCCGGGGGAATGATCTCACGAGAAGCGGCAATCTCTTGCCAATTTTCGAAATTATTATCAATTACCGTCTTGCCGGTGGTGTGGTAGGCCATCCAGTGCTTGGCGATGGAACACTGGCGCTCCAAGACGAATCCATAACGTCGCCGCTCCTGTGTCATGGCCTTTTCGCCGGAACGGAAGTGGGAAAGAGCAAAAAGTCATACACAAAAGAAAATTATTATCGAAAATTATAATAAATTAAAATGCACCAAAGAAAAATTTTACTGGAACATAGATTAAACTTTTAGTTCAAGTTTTATGCTTCTCAGTGTCTAACTAACTTGTTAGCTATTTGTAGTGAATGTTCAAACTCTTTGAATTTTCGTCTGTGTAACCAATGAACTCACATTCTTGTAGCTCTGATCGCAGAATGTATCCAGCTTCTTCTTCTGATCCTCCAGCACTTGCAAGCTCTGTGGGAAAGTGGTTTTTTAGGGGGTTCTGCATATCGCATGGTCAAATTATCCTTTGCTCACCCTCAGCTCCTTTTCGGTATTCTCGGGCGTGGCCTTTTTCTTGCGCTGCTTCTTCATGGTGGACACGGCCTTCTGGTAGCTCTCCATGCGCACCTTGTGCTGCTGCAGGAACTTCTTCTGCTCATGCTGCACCACCTTCGTGTCCTTCTCCAGGTTCGTCTCCAATGGCACCAGTAGATCCACGTAGAAGGCTTTTAGCTGCAAGGAGAAAAGAGAAGATATTTAAGAAAATATATTTTAATGTTATTGGATTAACACTTTCGGAATTTTTGTTTCTTTCTCTGTAAGTATTCAATGAAATAAAATAATAATAAAATAATACAAATATATTTGAAATATTCAATGGAATTTCTATCACAAATTTGAATATATATTAAGCATTATTTTAAGTTCCTTCTATTTAAGTTGGAAGAAGAATATAACTTTTCTTAACAACCTGCTTAGGAGAATGATGTTATAATGCATTAGTTTCGCTTCAAATAGAATTTGTAATGCATATAGAATTTCTTGCAATATTTAAAAATTGAACACCAGAAACAGTGCTGTAAATATAACATTACTAATCCTTTTCTTTAACTAAAATTCTAGCATAACTCGCAGTATACTCACAATATTCATTTGCTGTTCCTGTATCTCCTTGTTGACATTCACAACGCTCATCAAAGCCGAACCTAAGGAAAAAAAAAATAGAATTAGAATTAAGTTTAAGGGGAAGAGCAGGAGGGATAAGGAGCCTGCATTTGGTTTTTTGGCCCAGAAACTCTTACCAATATCGCCCGTTCCGCTCTGCTGGGCGTTCATCGCAATCTTGGCCAATGCTTCATTGAATAGACGCGAGGCGGTTGCGGCACCTGTTGCATGAAATGGCATGGAATGCATTGCAAATTAGTTAGCTGTACCCACTCGCAGCAGTCGATTATGGTGTTATACAGTATGTACTGGCACTGGCACTAGCACTCATACCTGCACTCATACTGGCACTCATACTCACCGTGCAACGCCTTGAGGTAACTTTTGCCCGCCGCAATCAGCTGCCTGGCTCCCGGATTGAATCGATCGAGTATGTTCTGCAATGGAGGAGATCGGAGATCGATGGCATCGTTAGCTCGGCTATATCCATGTGCCTGCTTATCGCAAGGCTAATTAAATGTAATTTACGAGGGACCAGCGGGCTCAAACATTTCAATTTCCTCGGCAGCCCCTCCGCCCCTTCCCTCCCGCGTCTTAACCCGCCCGAGCTGGTAATGGTTTTCCCCGCCGGCCGCCGGCAGTAAAAGTCTGTTGTATAAGTTAATTCAAGACAATGTTGTGGTCAGAGCCAGCGACATCATTAGTTCCGTGTAGCCAACCGAACATACTCGCACTCGTAATGCTAATTGCTCGTTTAGCAATCTCTCATCTATGATTTAGCGGTGAATGTGAAATGAAAGTTAAAACTGAATAAAGTCTTAGTATCTTTAAGATAGATGCTAAAAGTCCCTTACAGCGACAATAGAATTTATTACTATAATTTGTGAAGTACGTCTTGGAAAAATAGTACCAAAAGTGCATACTCGTGGGGAAAAAAATTCGTTGGTGTTTCTATGACTTTCTGAACAGTACAAACAAAATAATAAGTAAATAAATAAAAAGAGTAGAGAGTAAATAATGTTATTACTTTAAAGTCACCTTACTACATAAATATTTCTGTATTATTTTTATTCATTTATAAGAGTAAATCCTTTATTTTTGGATGTTTAAATAGCACTAAAATAAAAAACCTAAATATTTAAACAGAAAGAAAAGCAGAAAAACGTAATAAAAAGCATCCATTTTTTATGCCTTGTAAATTTGTGCTAAGTTCACTTAGCCTTATCTAAAGTTTAATCTAACTGATCTACTAAACTAACTAGTATATATTACTAAAACAAGTTGTCACCGGAATTTCATGCTAAAATAAAGTTAATAGATATTGGTTTTAGTTTTTTACGGCCGGTAGTAAAGTTTTTACTCAGCTCGAAATGAGGAAGACTTCATTCACAATTCAGTTTTTGCATTTAACCCGTTTTTAAGTAGTTGAAAACTGGATTTAACCAGATCTTATCTAGTCTGACATTAAAAATATTTGTCTAAGAGTGTCAACCTGTTTTTAAGACTTGCCTAATTGAAAACTAATTAATCCAATTACATAAGTATATTTAATCACAGTCAATCCGACCGAATTTAGCTCTATCAAAAATAGTTTATGCCAAGTAAACTCAATAATACATACAACCTTGCTTCTAAGAAACTAAAGGTACTGTAGTTCTTAGTATTTAGCATTCGTTAACAAACTCGAAAGATAATCAATCACCTATACATATTTCTTTGGCCTTAGCACCTTGGTGATTTATTATCGCCAGAACTCCCCTCAACGCCGAGGCTATTTAAATATGAATTACACCTTTTTAAGCTGAATATGAGTCATATGATCGATCAATTGATCTTGGCTAGGGCCGCGGAAAGCGTTAAGCGATAAACAGGGCCAAACGACAATTAGTTAACAACTGTGCCCATGAGTGCGGGGATTTGCATACAATTCATTACTGAAGCTGCATTACCATGGATGACGTGAAGCGATTGTCATGTGAAATGTGGAAGGGAGGTGACCTCATCGGAGAGGCGAGTGTTGACACCTGAAAATACAACAAAGCCACACATTGGTCCTGGGCTTGGCCTGAAGTTGGTTCGGTTTGCGAGCAGACAATGCCGCGCACTTAACACGCAAACCCGAAACAAAAACCCAAATTCAAAGTTCTTTTGGGCCATAACAAAGCGTGTGTCTTGTTGGCCAAATAACAACAGCTCTTTGAAAGCCAGTATCTCTGGCATCTGGCATCTCTCTAAGCTTAATTGATGATTGTTCCCGTGATAGGTAGGAAATTCTTAGACGGCCAATCACTTCCGCCAGAAAAAGAGCTGATAAAAAGCCCAGCACTCACAGTCTCAAGCTACTGAACTACCGAATGCCTTGGCCGAGTCAAGCAATTAGCAACAAAATGTCAAAAAGTCAGTATATAAACAACACATTCTGCGCGGAACAGTTCGCTTCGCTTGTGCCGCGGTTTATTGCCAAATGTTTACGCCCCGGTTTTTACTTTATTTGCTTTTCTACGAGTCAATTTATTGGCTGCGAATGCGGCGGCGAGGCGTGGGAATGGTTCGGGGGCCAGCTAAGATACTTTTAGATACTTAGATACTTAGATACTCGACCCACCAAGGTCGTCGCAGTTTAACGATTCAACTCGCTCGCCTGAGTGTTTGCTTTTATGATCAACTAGCCGGCTGATTTAAATATAGTTTGAGGCTCCACTCTCAGATACAGATACACATACTCGCATCTGCAGTCGCCTGCATCTCCAGATCTTGACCTCAGTGCAGTTTATTGGGCTTAGATACAGATACGTTTTGTATAGATAGACACGGATACCCAAATAACTTGATAGATTCAAGTGTGTTTGCGATACAGCTTTAATGGGTTCATCAATGTTAATTGCTTCGTTGCCGTAGACACGCTTTGTGGTCAACTCATTTTGTGGTGGCTGCCATCCAGCTCTTGGAACTGAACTTGGAGTAGGCCATAATAGCACACGATTTTGGATATTTTGTACTGTTTTGTAAACATAATATACCCTTGAAAGTACTGCAGTTTTGTAATTTATTGAAATTAAACGTTAATAACGGAATGTTTATATAAGTAACATTATTTTCTAACATTATAAGTGTAGGAGGGAAACGAAATGAATTTATTCTTTATAAATTAAATTTGCTAAGGTCTTGCTTTCAAGTCTGAAGAAAGGTATATATTTAATACAAATTATTATCATAATCGCTAGCTAGAAGTAAAGTAATCAATTTATTACTAACTTGATAACTAATTTCCTAAAATTTATCCTTAATTCAAAACAATCCCACGCACCTATCGTCAAGCATTTTATTTTTCGCAATAAATTGGGCAAACAAGTTCCCTTTTTGAAGCGATACTATCTTGCCTTGTGTAATTGGCCAAACTGTTTAGCAAATTCCTGCTCGTTCGATCCAGCAATTAACCAAGTTAACCACCTTCTCCTTCTCGGTACTCAGACCGAAGCTGACGCAATCGCTTATCACGCCCGCGAATCTGCGACCCACAGACAACACTTAACCCAAAATTAATTGAGGTAGTCTTGCCCAGCACTTAGTGGTGTATCCAGATCCCAAGCCCCAGTTCCGAACTTAAACCCAAACCCAAAACCCATGTGACTTGGTCTTTAATCGTCGCTTAACATAAATCGCCAGCAGTGAGCGCCACACATATGTAATTTTTTTTAATTAAAACAGAGACTAAATGTAAAGCATAACACGAAAGCCTCCCATTTGCTTAGAAAAGCAACGAGGCGGAATGTTGGGCGGTATACAGAGGGAGAAATAAACTTGTCAAATTATTGGAAATTAATTGGAGGCAAGTTTGTATTGAGTTGGATTTTTATACATTGTATTTCTACTGAGTAAGGTGTTTTTAAGCCAAGAATCCTGATTTAAAGTTCTTAAAAATGTTTATAGATAAAGATTATAGCCCGTGTTAATATTTGAAGATCTCGGTACATTTATTTAGAAGGAAAATTTAAGCTGAAATTTATTACAAGAAGTAAAATCATTTCAAAGATAGGTTAACCCAAGTTTAAAGGTATATCCTTATGTATACCAAATAGTAAAGAGTTTTAACAATACTTTAAGGCTAGTGGAAATTATGTTATACCTTAAGATACACTATATTCCATATGACACTTAGATCGGGTATGTTAGTTTAAAGGTGCAGCATGTTTTTAATACCACTAGCTGCAGGTGCTTTCAAATTAATTATCTATTATAAACGTATAAATGTTTAGCCTTGCATAACTATAAACTTTATTTTGAGTTTCAGTAAACCAATCTTCATTCCTTGAAAAACTATTAAATACCCGCGCCCCTAGGATTTTTTTGCAGTGTCTGTTTTGGTTTAGGAGTGCAGGCGCTATGGCGTTGGAGAGCCTCTTTCAGGTTGGGCCATAACTCAGGAGACACACCCACCGCCGAGCATGCGGGAATGCAGCACGTAGCCGGGGCAGCAACAGTAAACCGCAATTATGCCAATTAGAAACCAACAAATGCAAAAAAGCAACACGCAACAGGTTTGCCGGCAACAACACCTCAAACTCAGGCTCAGACTCAAACACACAAAGTCAAACTCAACTCGGCTGTTGACAAAACCTCAACGAAGGCGTTAAGGCGCAACGAGACACGCCTGCTCCTCCTCCTGCCCCGCCATAGGAATACGAGTAGTATCCACTCCCCGGACAGATGAACGCAAAGTGCGTAAAAAATGCTAAGCGCAGATACTTCTCGGTTGCGTGACTTCTTCCCAGGCTTGGTTCCTCTTCGAGCTCAAATAAAATTGTAATTTTCTGCCAACGGAGACTAGATGTCCTTGACGATATGGAGGATAGGCCAGGAGTATATGGGGCCAGGACATGCCAAGTTGTTGGAAATGTAACAATGACAAATATAAATGTACTCTGTTTGTTCACTAATTGTTTGGATGAAAGGTGGGTGAGGTTTCAAAATGAATTTAATTTTGTAAAGCTTTAATAAAGTTAAGGTGAAATGTTTAAAAAAAAGTACTCAATTGTGTTTAGTTTTCGTACTTAAAGGGATAAAGTACTCTTTCCAAATTATTTTTTTTATATGTATTATTTACTTAAAAATTAAATCAAAACAATTAAGTTTTTAATTTAAAAGAAAGACTTTTCTGTGTTTTTAAACCTAAACTAAACTTGCACACAAACCTCATAAAAATGCAACAAAATTCTCTTTTAAAACTAAGCTAAATATTTAGCAAAGCTCTTCATCCCATCCCACCAAACAAATAGGGTATCTGGGAAATGGACCCAGGTGGGATTGGTAGGGCTTCTCGCCGGCGAGTCGGACGTTAACCCAGTTCCATTCGCCATGGTCAGGCCAAGCCACCACACCGATTCCCCCCCAGTCCAGGGGATGTGACATCGTTCCGAGTGGCGGTGGCTCCTCTAATGCAGCAGCCTTAGAAATGCCTTCAACATGGCAATCAGCTGCAGTCCGTGGTCCGAAGTCCGCAGTCGCCACCGGCAGCGTCTGTTGTCAGCCTCGATCCCCCGGACTGTGTGTCTGTGGACACTAGGTGGCTGCAATTTTAATTTATTTCCCCGCTTTTTCTCAGCACTTGGGACACCTTCGGCCCACAATGTGGCAGTGCACCGTGCTGGGTGCCAACTCTTGAGGGGCTTCGCCTCCTCCTCTAGCTTCTCCTCCATCTCCCTCTCCATCACCTTCTCTTTCGACTTCTCCACCACCTTCTCCCTCTCCACCCGTCTGGAGGAGGCAGGTTGGCTTTTGTGTGGTCAGCTGGATGTCATTCTGATCCAATCCGAGCCGATCCAACCCGACTGGCGGCAGGCTCTCACAGGGGCTTCGGTTTCGATTTATGTTGCGGAGAATGTGCCATAAATCTAAGCAAGTGACAAACAATCCGAAGGCATTCATCGCCACCGGGCTGGCACTGGCAGCTGTTTGGTTGAAATGCGTTTTTGAAATCAACTTGACGGCCCAAACTTGCCAGCCAGTGTTCAAGTAGCTTGTGGTTTTATTTACAAAAAAAATAGAGAATATATATATGTTGAGGTAGAAGGAGAAGGGAACCTGTTGGCGGTAGAACTTTCAGAGGTTTATGGACCATAAAGCTAAGTAAATTTATTTATCAAACTAAAAGCACAATAAAAGCATTTAATACCGCTAAATTTATTTCCTGTCATTACTATTTATTTTTATATATTTTTTTAAGAGAATCAGCAGTTATTTCTGGCTTCAGATAAACTCCAGATAAAACTTTATAAAGAAAAGTGAAAGCGGCTTTTGCAATCATCTCTTAAGTACATCTCTCAGGCAACTTTACTCGTTTACCATTCAAGATTTATCGTTAACCAGAGTACAAGATTTATTACAGTTGCGAGCAAAAAACTTAAGCTACAAGTATCATAAATGGCAAAGCCGCTGGTGGAATTATATAAGCATTTAAAATATTTAAAACATTAAAATTAATAATGTTTTCAAATTTAAAAAAAACTCATAATGTAATTAAAATGATAAATAAACAATAAATGTTGACACAATAAAATATATAATTGTAATAAATATATAAAACTGAATGATAGCAACTAAAAGAAAATTAATTAAATGCTCAGACCAAATTTAAACTTAAATTAATAATACTTTATTTTTGGTTCTGAAACCCACCAATCGCTTGACTAACTGCCCCTAAAATTCCCTTTTCAGCTCCGTAGAGAGACCCCTTTAAAACGGTTTAGTGTGCCAATTTTAGAAAGGCCAAATCGCGACCCGAAAATAAAGATAAGCAAACGAGGTCCGCTAATGAGTTTAGAATAGAGACAGCCGAAACCCGAATGGCATCGCATTAATTAAAACTCGTTCAAGAACTTGCACAGACCGAACCCAGAAGTGATTTCACACACTCCCGGACAGAAAGGCACATGGCAGGCAATCCATTAGGCGAAACAAGGCGAACGACTTGCAGCGGGGCAGAAATATAGTATAAGTGTGCAAATCAAATGTTTATATAATAAATCGATTGATGGACTGGTCCAAGGCGGCTGCGGTTAAATCAGTGGGAATTAAGTCATAATCTCGAATGCCTCGAGGAGGAAGTGACTCCAGTTGATTGATGCCCGGCCGTTGAGATCCCAATTCCGATCTGTTTTCCTGCCGCAGCGAGTTCGTTTCCTGAGTCTTTCGTTTGTCAAGTGCCCGGGAGGCAAGGCACTAATTAAATCAGCCAGCAGCAGCGCCCATTTATTCGATTTACATTGTCGCAAATAAACAATAACAGTGCGAACAGAAGAGGAAAAAGAAAAAAACACACGAGCGGGAAAAATGCAAATGGCGGTCGCGAAAATGCAGCCATGTGCAACAGCAGCCAAGGAAGCAAGCCCAAAAACAAAGTTTCCGCAATTTTCAGGCGGCAGAAACCACAACTAGCGGCGGCAGCAAGTTTTTCAAGAAAGAAGAAAAAAAAACAGCCGAAAGTTACATAACGAAATAGATGCGCGAAATGTGCAATAGCCGCCAACATCGGGCAGATGCAACCTCTGGAAAAGAGAAGCCGAAACTTGCCAAACTCTCAAGGCGGAGTCGTCGCCATGGGGGCTGTCGTCGCATTCGGTTTCTTTTTGCTGAGTTTTTTCTTTTTCAAACTGTTTGTGGGGAATTGCAGACAAACAAATCAAATCCCCAATTGAACTCGTTTGCTTTGCAGGCCTAAGCGAGGTGTATTTTTGGGCAGAAATGTATGCCGAAAAAAAAAGAAACAATAACCAAGAAACAAGCACCGTGTGTCGTGACCAAATTTGGCTATGAATTTACACAGCAGCCCAGCCGACAAGAAAAAATTCACTTTCAAATGTATTTTACCATTTTTATCTTCAAATATAGTATTTGTGGGTTTCTGGTTATGATTCCGAAGCTTGAACACCCTTTCCAAGGGGTACTTAAGACTCGAAAGCAGGTTTGTTGTTATTAAAACTAATAAACTCACATTATAAACTAAAAACCATTAAGATTCTCAAATTAAGTTTTCATTACAGTCTTCAAAATTATAAGCATACGACGGTTTCCTTGAAAATGCTATTTTGATGGTTAATTTTGTGTTATATACTCAGAATTCTTCACATATCAAACCCATAAAGTCAGCACTAATTTTTTATGTACCTTTGAAAAATTAAAAAATAATTATAGACTTTAAAATATAAGTAAACTTTCAAGGGTATCCCTGGTAAACTTTCAAGTCACGGCTCTTTGTTTTCATTTTGTAGATTAATTTTGGTGGCTTTCGTTTGGTTGCCGCTTATGGAGATTGCGTGTGGCGATAAATTTAGTTACAAAAAGAAAACATTCAGCGTTATAAATTGTTTTCCAAAAGGGTACACATCGTTATGAACGTAACTGGAAATTAGTCGCAAGTGGCTAATAGAAACGGCCTTCGCTTAAATTGTATTTAGGTGTCAGTGGGGTTGCATAAGTTGTGGCTGTGACCTCAAGCTAAGTGGAGTAGACGGTGTGCAATTATGTTTCTAATTAAATATTTTGATTTAGGTATGAATTTCAAGATCAGATACTAACTGAACCCCCATTTTTTATTTTCTTTAATGAAACAAACACTCAATAATTTAATTTTTAATAGAAACCTTACCCTGTACACGCCATCGACGAGTTTTGTAACTTCCTCGGCCTCCATTATTGCTGCTGGACCTCCTGCCGATGAATGAGAAGTGGTTTCGAGTAGCCGAGTTCCCGGGCTACCGGTGGATAATGATGAATTGGACGTTCGATACCCGAAATCCCTTGCAGTCCGAATTCACTTTCAGCTGCAGCGCCCAGAGGCAACCTGGCGCACAGACTGCACTCGATTTTCACTTTCTAAAGTGGCACACACGGAGGAGACACCGCCGAAAAAAGCACGGAGACGTATGGCGGGTTGCGGGTTGCGGGCTGCGGGCTACGACGGAACCGGAGTGACAGAAGACGTTGAACCGAACCGAACCGAAAGACTCGAATTTGGAGTAAACTTGTAACTTTGACTTTCGTTGCAGAATCTTGGAAATCTCGTTTCTGTCGTCGTGACTTTCTTTTTGGCGGCAAACGAGACACCGACCGCACCACGTAACGCGAGCCAGGTAAATGAAATGCCAGCTCAGAGATTTGGGTTTTAGTTTGGATTTGGGTTTATTTGTTTCTGTATTCAGCTTTCTGGCTGCCGACTTCTCAACGGGTTTTCTTCGGGGTCTTCGGGTCTCGTTCGTTGTTTGCCCAGCGACTTATCAACAACTTGTGGCTTCGGCACGTGATAGAGTTGTATCTGTAAAGAGAGAACAGGAAGAGCTATAAGTGACTATGTATAAGTATCTCTAGGATAAACAATAAACAAAGGCAGGATAAAAACGTCTTTTAAACAGAGGAAGGCAATTGCTAGGCAACCATTTATATTTAATCGATATTTTGTTTGAGCTTTTTCTGGTTTCTAAAGGATTCATAATTCGAGGACACAGGCAACTCTTATTACGAGTTTTAATTAAAAAGCATCTTTTACTGGTTAATCTGGTAAAATAAAGCCTTTAAAATGAGCAAACTCGACGATCTACTATCCAAAAAGAAGACGGTGGTGCCCGTCCTGGACCTCAGTCGGAGCAACATCCAGACCATCGAAGAGTTTAAGAGACTTTTTGAAAAAGTGCCCGACTACAAGATGCGTCCAGTCAAAGTGCGCGCCGAGGAAATCAAGATCCGGGAGAAGGACTACGCCTTCAAGATGCCCAAGAAGGAGATGCGTAAGCTCATGAGGAGCAATGGCGAGCGGGAGGCTCTCTATACCTACGCAGATCCCGTGCCCGGCGAGATGAAGGACGTGGTGCTCATGGAGCTGTGCGCTGTGCCCATCGATTGGAAAATGCTGACCACACTGCGACCCAAAAACAAACAGGAGGAGGAGTACTTCAGCCGGATGGTGGAGATGGGAAAGCTGGAGCTCAAGACAGAGGCAAGGGATCGAAGGGAGTTTGCCCTGAACAACTGCGTCAAGAAGATCAAAAACAAGTCGGGCATTGTGGAGACCCGTCTGATGACCTGCGAGTCCTGTGGCGAGGAAATGTGTTGCGGTAAAAATATCATAATTTTGTTATTTTCTTTTCTTGGCCTTTATATTATATTACTCTTTTTAGGCAAGACCTGTGGGGACTTCAACTATGATCTGTACATTCGGGTAGAGGCCAGAGTGGTTAAGCCCAAGCCTGCTGCATTGTCCTCCAACAAGACCAAGTTAAATGGCCGAAAGAAGTCTTCGGTGGGTGGAACCAAGATCAAGGTCAAGAAATCGTCAAACAAAACCAGTTAAATTAAGCTTAAAATGTGTGTAAAGCCACTATTTTGTATCATTTAACCACGCTATACAGTCTCTCTTTCTATTAAATTGGTTATTGGTTAAAAATTTATTGATTTATTAATCTTGAAAGACTACAAAAATGTTCGTTTTGGTCACATATTTTTAACCATGTGTAGAATTTAATTATGATGCTAATTAAAAAATGTTATACATGGTTTTATATATAAAAGGTGCTAAGTAATAAAATGCCTAAGCTCTAATTAATATCGATCCATAAAAGTAGTAAAATAAATTCCTTATATGAAGCTTAGAAAACGTGAACCTATTGTTTTCAACATTAAATTATTAAGAAAATCATAACATTCACAACTACTTGAAATATTTCAAAAATTAAATACGATTTGACACGACCTACAAAAAAAACGTTCCTTTTTTGTAACTTATTGTTCATTCTAAGGAATTCCACTTAACATCAAAGCTGTTACCAAACAGCTAACAAAAACATGTTGTAAACTGCAGAAATAATGATCACAACTCAAATGCAAAATAGTAGAAATTTTTCGACGATTTTTTTCCCCATTCAACAAGCGACACTCTAGTGTTTTTACAGGTCAGCGGCACTGGCAGCATTATGCTCAAAATGAAATGGCTAAAATATTTAAATTGCCACAAAGAGCAACACGGCCGAATAGCCATTAAGGCAAAGTCAACAAGGTAACCGGGGTTCTGCGCTCGGTGGTTTGGAGAGTCTTGAAATCGAAGACACCACACTGGGAGAAAAAAGATGATCTAAGATAGAGGTATTTATATCTACAGAGACTTTAAAGATATGTATTTTGTTCTTAAGAAAAAAAGAACTAAAAAACATAACTTAAAGCTATGTTAGGTAATGATTTTCAATTTATCAGCGGTGTTTTTTACGGTATTCTGTAGTGAGTTATATGTAAATATATATTTATAAATCACATAATTTTATACATTTTTTTATAAGTTTATATATTTTAGTATTACATTTTTAATATTGTTCAGCGTTTTACACACTTTAAATCTATTTTGAATAAATCCAAAAATATTTTTAATAATATTTCAAACTATTAAAAATAATAATACTCATAAATTTATAGCAATTTTGCGATAAACTACAGTTTAATCTTTTTTTTTAGTGCCGCAGATGGGACAGAAGGACGCCATAGGCAATGTCGATGCGTTGGCGACATCGCTCCAGTGGCAACCAGCCACTTACTGCCCACGATCCGCTCCGGCTCCGGCTTGTGCAACAATTTGTGCAAGTCTCCGCTCTCGGCGAGAATTCAATGGCCGCGTATCGAGGCCTGTCTTCGATTCAGATTCTCCAGTTGGCGGTGTTCGGAGCTGCACAGCTTTTGATTACTAATGAGTCGAGTTCGCTTTTGAGCGCTGTCAGCCGCGGTCTCAGCTCTGATTTATGCGGTTTATTTATGGAAATATCTATTCGCGTAGAAATTGAAAATTTACTTTGAATATCAAATTTATAGCCACTGGGCACAGCCGGGGGCCGAGGCGAAGCTTTGGTTGGAATCTTAATTTGATTTCGATTTTCTTACAGCTTTCAGGCTATGCAATTACCAAAAGAATGTGCAGGAAAAGAGAGAATGCGGAGATTGAATTAGGAATTCTAAAGCTTAACCAAAGGAATTTTAAAAAATAAAACTAGTAGAAGAAAGTTAAAGTTAAAATGATTGTATCTTCATTTTAATTCCTACTTTTCCTGCTTGCTAAAACGTATTGTTTCTTAGTCACTTGAATCTTGAAAACATAATTATTAAAATTTTGGCTCTATGTTTCTCTTCCTTCAACTGAAGTGCAGATTGCCCTTCCCTCGTGGCACTCGTCACTCACAACCCACTCCGCAGATCAGCTTAGACTGTTGACTTTTACCAACTTAATTGTGGAATAGAGTGTGACACACTCCATTCAATCCGAATTCTGTTATTGTGAGCCTCAGCATCAATATGTCAGCACTATGCCTCGGGCGACTTTCGTATCTCGCGGGGTCTTTCACCCGATGGATGACGGACGGCGGACCAGATGCCGCGGCAAGTCGATTACGTAGGCACACACGCGTCTTCCGAGGAAGTTTCCATTTCCATTACCACTGCCATTTCCATCATAATGAAATGAAAACGAAAACATGTCTCAGATGAAACCAGATGAAACGCATTCAAATCTTACGAAATGCCTGATGTCGCATCTCGATATTTATGCAGATGCAAGATAAACACATTCCAGATAAGCCGCCGAAGTGAGAGTGGCGCGAAGAAAGTTGGGCCTTTTAGATGAATTAAAAAAGCGTTTTTTTATAGGGCTATCGTCTACGTGATGTCTGGCCTGGGCAGTGGCCACGCCCCCTTTGGCATCGACTAGAATTTAAAGTTGCCCCTCCCACCAAAGACTTAGGCAACGAACCTTGCAGCTGCATTCTTAACTGCAAGGTTAGCACTCGCCGCTCGTCTCTGCGGTCAGCACTGGAACCCGATATCGCCCGAGTGGACGACGGCTTAATTATGCATCTGCCATGGAAATGTATGCAAAAAACATAGCTTGTCTATTAAGAACAAGGCCAGCATCGCCAGTCAGCCAGCCTCAGTCAATGTTATGCCGAGAAAATCCAATATTGCATTGCTCAGCTCGGACTAAGCGGTATGATTATTGGCTTTTAATTGCTACCTTAGCTTTTTGGTTATTTTTAGAGCCCCCAAGAATTTAAAGGTGCAGTCATAAGAGATTCTATGAATAGAGGAATCTAAACGAGGAATGTGAAAAATGTGATCATTTCAGAATATTTATAGAGAATATATTTTAAAACATGTTAACGATATGAGCAAGATCTTTTTAGATTTATTTAAGATGTAAGACTTTATATAAATATCTCCTATTATTTGAAAGATTTTTACATATATTTAGATATCCCTCAAGCTGAAAACAGTTTAAACAAAAAATAGCTGCTTTAAAAACCATTTAAAACCACAAATAAAGGTGCCATATTCCTATGGATATAAGTGATATTTTTATCGACTATTTGAGAATTAAATGAATGTCTAAACTTGAATAAATCCCCTTGTTTTAATGGTATTTAAATATATTTTGAGATCACTGAAGCTTAAAACTGTTTACATAAAACAACCAATGGAGGGAACCCCCTAAAAGCCACACAATAAAAATATGAAATATTGCCATTTCCCGGATATCTTTATATCTTTTTGGTGATGGAAAAACTCCTCATGGCGGTTCATCCTCCCAACGCAGCCGAGTGCCTGCATCCTCCCTATCTGCAAATGGCTCAAAGCACCTGGAAAAACTTTCGCCGAATCGAATCGAATCGAAGAGCTGATGAGCCGCCAACGACCATTCTCCTGACAGTCAAAATACATGCGAATAATCGGGTAAACAACTCTAAGCAGCATGTCCAACATCAGTTAAGTCGGCGGAAAAAAGCGGCAGATGAGTCGGAGTCTTCGTCGGAGTTACTATTATCAAATGCTCGTCATTAACATTTGCTGCCTGCTGCCTGCTGCCTGCTGCGGCTGCAATCTCGACGTGACGATCAAATTGCAGCACATGTGAATACACGTGTGTGCCGGGCTGGGGGATCGGAAAACTGAAAAGGGGGCGTGAATGCCAGCGAAGATGTTGTGAAAATGAAATTAAACTAAAGGCCGAAGACAATGCGCCTTGGCAGAAGATACATGCTCGCATGTATCTGTGTATCTGTGTATCTGTGCGCTAAATTGCCGCCAGATACATTTGCAAATGAGTCTTAGACACAACACAGCACAGCACACAATAACATTGTTGAGCCATTCCATACCGATTCCCTGCACACCGTTCCTTGGCCAGCTGCTGCCATGCAAATCCGGAGACGAGGAGGCCGCCCGCCTCGTCTCGTTCACTCAAATTGGCAGTGAAAGTAAAAGTTTAAGTTATTTTTCTCTCTCACTGGGCTGTCGAACCAAAGCCGCTGAAACGTACCGAGACCGATCTCCGGAGCCAAGCTGACGACTGGCCGACATCTCGCCTGACACTTGCCTGCCATAAAGAGATGTGGTCTATGGGTATATATGGTGTATTGGTTTGGGTACATGCCCTCAACCGAGGCACTGTGAGGCCCCTGCTGGCCCTGGCTCACCCAAAAACCATTTGCAATTAACTTTTAACCAGTAAATATCTACACATTTTTTCGGTAATGAAGAAAGAAAGAAAATTACTATTTTTTTCGGGTGTGATTAAAGGTGAGTTTTCACTCAATATAATAAGGGAATCGGCAAATAACCATTAAGTTTTTTTAATAATAATACAATTTGTTTTTAATATGATAATTATATCCTATAATACGTCTAACAATGAGCTCTAAACATTTATTAGTTTGTTGTTTTTAAAATCCTGCTCTCATCATTTGGAATTCACTTTGACTTCTCCTCATTCTCACTGTTGCTGTTCCATTAACCCACTGAACCACCCGACACTCCCCCTCTCTAGAATCCCCCAGCTGGAGGCTGATCACCGGACACACCCAACATGGCTGGCACACACATCTCTGGTGTATAAACTCAGTCGTGACTTCGTTTAGCAGTACTGCTCACGTACTACTACTGGCATCTCCTGTTCGCTGCCATTGCTGGCGGGAAAAAGAAGCTCTCCCCGTCATAAATTAGGTGCAGATGGAATCTCAAAGTGCCGACTCTAGTTGGCCTGCCTTTTTTCTCTGGGAGCGTTAATGGCAATGCCTACATCTCTGAACAGGAACTGGCCATGAAGAATACACCCACACCCACTTTATTAAATAGAGAAATTAAATGAGAATTCTGAGAATGATTAAACATAAAATAAAAAGAAACTTAAAATGAACACAAAAGCTTTGTAAATCAAATATGCTTACAATTCCTTACACATAGTTAATAATGATTTAAAATGTAAGTTTCAAACCAAATGTTTGCTGTAAAAGAAAGCTTTAAAGTAATCTTTTATGAGTTTAAATACCTCTTCTTTCAAATATCCCAAAAGTAAACCCATTTATTTTAAGGATAGCCATTTCATGGCAAGTCAAAACCAATTAAAAGCGGAACTAAAGCCAGGCAAGTACTGGCACATGCCTGGCTCTTGATTGATTTAGAGGCACTTGTCATGGGATATGGCGGGGTTTTTCGCTACAGCTTCCTCAGCTCTGATCAGTAGCCAAAGACGAAAACTCATTTGTCCGCCCACCGACCAATCATCGAAATAGAGACACTCGCAAAAAGATACAAAGATACTCAATCGCACATGCCGGGGCAACGGAGTGAAACAAATCGCCGAACGACTGACGCCTGCGTCACCTGCAAGGAATGCGACCTTGAGCTGTCGCCGGCTATATGGGGCCGTTGTTCAGATGTCGTGACTGCCCGGGCTGGGGCCCAAGCCCAAGCCCAGACCACGACCAGAGCGGCCCAGGTTGGATCACAGAGATGGAGGATCGAAGTTGGGGCGGACTGCGGGGATCAGAACCCACTTGAGACGCAGAAAATAGCGCAAGTATCTCGTACAATAAAACACGTTTGACGAACGATTTGATGGCAAAGATGAAGATTGAATATCTGTCAGATACTCGTACGTACGTACGTACTATAGATGGCAACCGCAAAGCCAAAGCCTCTGAGAAGACGGCGCTCACTTTTATTTTCAGCACTGCAGCCGCACTAACCGCAAAGACACAGCGTTCAGGCAAATGCCATAACGAGCCAAAATAACAAAGATCAAACTTCAACTGAGTGGAGAACGGAGCAACTGAGAATCATATCTCAGCCAGGGAATTGTATCTGGCAGTACCATTTGTTGGCCAAGTTTATTTATTCCATTAGAAACTCTCAGAGTTAGTGGCCATTGCCGAAGCTACACTCCACCCCAACAAGCCAAGCCCCGGACATTTGTCAAGCCAAAAACGATTCGCTCATTACTTGAATAAACACCAGCTAATGGCTGCATTTTGGGGGAATCATTCTCTGGCATATTATAATCCCAGTTAATCGCAACACAATATTTACGTAAGCAGCAAAAACATTCCATAATGAGAGCCAAGCGAGACGCAAATAATTATTTATATTTTTGTATTGATTCACATTTTGTCAAGTGAGTTATTAATCCAGCTAAACAAATAAATTATAATTCAAGGCTACAATTAGTATATAAAATACAATAATATTGATGTAATTCCAAGGTGTTATTTAAGATTGGCTACGCCCTTTCACCACCAACTTTCCCACTACGCATGTCTGATGATTCTGCTGTGAAATCTGCGGAATTAAAGTCTGCCCAGATCGTTATGTGGTGGCACAGTTATAAGCCCCAAAACCATGAAATCGTATTAGAATCCAAGTCAATGAACTTCGGTGACCGCTTGCCTGCCGTTTATTTATGCAGTCGGAGGCCCAATTAGTTGCGAGAATGTCTAAGAAACCGAGCCGAACCGAACCGAACCGAACTGAAACTGCTGAATTATTCGAGACAAATAAATGCTCAACTGATTAAAACAAATATTTTATGTCGCAATTCGAAATATCTGTGCAATTTGCCGGCGCATTCTTGATGGTTTGACACAGTTTTGATTAGGAAAAACCTGTTTTCAATTTGTGCTAGAATGTTTTACTATATATTCGCGGGCTTGTCGTGGGACTATGATTTGTTTTTGTTTGGTCTGGCATTCCCAACCAGTTACAGAATCTATAATTTCTGCTTAACTTACATTATGCAAATCGAAATTTGCATTTAGTATTCATTGAATTTCTCCCTTCCTTTGCGTCTGCCAATCTGTCAATTTCATTATCTGAAAACTGAATAGGTTTTGAAAGGGGATTTTGATTTCTATTCAGCGTATTCATCATAACGCAGAGTTCAAAAGCTAGAAACAGAGTTCAAGCAATTTGCATAATTAATTTGGTAAGCGGGAAGGGAAGGCGAGTCTTTGTATGATTCTGAATGTTGCATAAAAATACCTCTCGAATATTATGAAGTTTGCATTCCATAAGAATTAATAGAGATTACCTCTTAGGAAATGTGGGTCTGTGTTACAAATGATAAAGGCAATTAAATCAAACTCATATATTCAAGAGACTAACCCCAATTATGGCCGCGGAGCAGCTGGCTGTTAAACCTTTCTGGCTTAAATTAGTCGTAAAACAAAAGACTCTGGCAGCAAACTCGAGGCGTAATTACGGCTACGTGCTGAGCGTTATTAAACATTTCGTTGATCCGCGGGCAGAACAACAAAACCTGAAACAGAAGTAAACAAAACGCTGAGCACAAATGGCGCTTTCAAGTTCGGGGATCGGCCCGGCCCGGCACTCGTAAAAATCACTCAATAAACCGACGGAAATGACTTGCTCCATGCGAAACGCTCTAGAGTACACGGTTTGTTTCTTGGACCAACAGAAATTTCATAATTAGCCGCCGCCGCAGTGAAACCCCGCGACGTGAGCCAAGACAAGCACATTATCCAAGAAGCGGAGATATTCGTGCATTTAATTAGCCATTTTCACACATTTCACTTTCAACAAGCTGCCAAATTGTGAAAAGGAAAAGATGCTGGACCGAGCCGCGCCAATGAAACGCAAACAAGCCATTAGCCGGTCAAGTGCACAGAGCGTAGGTTGGTTGACAAGACCGTTGGCCGCTGGCCGTATCTTTGTATCTGAGCATCTATCTATACACACATCACTTTATGTATCTATGTATCTATGTATCTATGTATCTTTTGCTGGCAGCTAGTGATCTGTCGCTTCCTCTGTTTGGTCTGCCCACAGCGTCGGTGAATTGCTTTCAAGTGGCCAATTTCTATTTTTCCCTCCGCTTTTTCGTACGGCTCTCTTTTCGTTAATTGAAATTGAAATTTCCCATCGCATTGAACTTGAAGGCTCTCGCCAGACATCGGCATAAATCTCAATCCCCGTGCATTGGCCGAAAACTTCAGTTTCCATTAGGCAAATAGTCGCATTGATTGGCAGTCGATGTCTCGACGCGTCGACGACTTGGCCAATTTCTGGCTTTCCTTTTTTCGCCTTTTTCTCGAACTTTGATTTCTACCAGCGTAATTAGCATTTTTGAATAAGTCTGTCTGTCTGTCTGTCTGTTTGGATCTGATGATTTGCATTTGATTCCCTGCCCACATACTTGAGGTCCGCGATTAAAAATAGAAATTGCGCAGAGATACTCGTACCTGGTGTGTATATAGTACAAAGGCTCACGAGGGCTTAGCTCATCCGCTTCACAAAAAAAATAAAGGGAGTGCTGTACAAACCTGTAAATCAAAAAAGTTATTAATGATCAAGCAAAAGTTCAGGAAAACACAACAACACAACACAACTTATCCGAGTTTATTCTTCAACATAAATAAATGAGGCTAACTTCAAAAGTTATTATTGCCACTTTCTTAGCTTTATTTAAATAGTTTAATTTGCTTTAGAAATATTTCAAGTGTCCCATGATTTTATTTTCCCATAAGGCTTTCGTGAAAGTTTCCCGTCTAATGGCCACTGATTAAGCCTCCTTGAAAGCATAAACCATTCTCAAACAAAAGTTTTTATATTTGCAAACGCATAAACCCAAATAGAAGAGTACATGGCCCCCTTTTACTTTAAGATGATGGTCCAAACGATGCGATTTATTTGGCCAGAGACTCGCAGCAAATGCTGGTAGTATGCAAAATATAAAAAACCACAAAAGCTGAGAGCCAACGAATGGAGCTACTCTTGGTCCAAACTTCACCTGCAATTGCAGCTTAGCGAGGCAAATTGAGCGTAATAAGCATTAGCAGCTTCACGGCGCTATCCAAGCGGCCAACATATGCATGTGGACTCTCTTATTAGCCACTTAATAAAACCGAAAGGCAATTAAGTCAGACTGACTGACTGATGCATGGTATTGATGTAAAAAACGGGGAAAAATTAAATAAGTGCCACGCTAATCAGATAATAACAGTCCAGTGGAGCAACTATTTAACTAATGACTGCTTACAATAACACAAGCTATTTTTACAAATTGCGCAATTTTAATTGACATTGTATTTCATTGGTTTTGTCAGCTGAAAATATAAGATTTGTGTTTAATTGAAAACTATTTGGAATCGATTAAATTTACTATTTAAGCAAACACTTGAAAGTTATAAAGGAAGATAAAAACAAAAATTTAAAGCCTCCAGCCCACATATCTAGAGATCTTCCTGTGAACCACGATCTTCCCTTAATTTTCTTTACTGCTAAAAAATATCTTGGTGTAATTCTAGTTTTCAAGTCTTTTAGTGGAAAGTTAAAAAAATTAACCTTATAGGAAGCATATATAAAAAATCAAGTGCATGTATTTAAAAGAACTCCTTCCTTTATCTATTTATAAAAGACTTAAAAAGACATTCAGAAAAATGTTTCCCTCATATAATATTACAATATTATTTATGGTTATATATTAAAAATATGAAATAAATATTAGACGAATGAAAATAGTATTTTTAAATGCATGTTTTAAGAAGCAATAACTTTAAAGAATAAGAGATATGCCAATAATTATAATTGTAGATTTACCAAGCTCTTATAAACTATAAATATAAATATAATTGTTATTATTTCAAGATGTGAATTCAATTCAATTTATTATACTTTATAAAATATTTTTTAAATTGTTTTGAGATGTTTTCCTAAGTTGGCATGCTTTACCATCATTTCTATTGGCTATTGGTTACATTTAACTTGATTTCATTTCACCGGTTTCGAACTCTCCTCGTTCGCCCGCTTAGCTGTGCGCTGCCTGCCTTGGTCATTAAGAAATTGTTACAAATTACCTGTGGCGTGTGTGTGCAAAAGCTGGCTGCCGTTTGCAACATTTGCCTTAATGCGATTTGCATTGAAAATTGGCACAAAAGTCGATTTGCTGGGCTCGGCAAGGCAAGGCTGGACAGCCGCAGAAGCAGAAACAGAAACTGAAACTGAAACAGAAACTGGAACTGGAACTGAAACTGAAATTGTAACTGAAGTGAACTGTACCGAAGCCGAAATGAACTGAGCTCCGGCTAATTCGCGGGCTCATTCACCTGCATATCGGGCGGAATGTTTGCGTTTTGCCTGCCTGCCACCAGCCTGGCCCAAATAAATTGTGGTGTTGCCAGCAAAGCCTTTTAGGTGTGAACATTTTATACTTAGCCCCCTCGATTTGGGTTCGGTTTGAGGTCATTGGATCAAGCCGAAACTTGTTCCACTTGGCGATCAGATACTATTGAATTTGGAATGAGATGCGTGTTATTATTTCGCGTGTTGGGAAAAGAAAAAAAAAAACAATAACATACAATATTCAGTTGAGGAAACGAACGAAAATGCCATTTCCATAACCAAATGCTGGCCAACGGGGCGTATTCGCAATTTCCAATTGTCCCAGACACTTTGGCATTTTTTAATGAACGTCCCGAGCCGTTCGCGCATTGAATTGATTTTCTATGAAATAAATCGCTGCAAAGGAAATCCAGGGAAATACCGAGACACGCCCACGAGCTGATTGGCGAAACAGTCGGGCAATTATGTTTATTGGCTGCTGGCGATTATTGCCGCATTCTTTGCTCTCCACAGCGAATATTGCCATATTGCTTTCGATTTCACAATCAAAACAGAAAAACTTGTTTACCGAACGCCAAGAGAGAACCGAAATGGGGTAATAAATAAATGTAGAAAATTAAAATCAAATTACAGAGATCAGAAATGGACTTACGGGAGGTTTCACTAGAAGTTGAACTGAAACTTAGACTCCATTTCTAGGAAAATTCTTTGGCATTAACATACAATATTCATGCAACCTATTTACAAATCAAAATAGAATCATTTCCTTACAAAAACTCAATCCGTCTTATTACTTAGATTATCATTTCATGTTGGTCCTTCGAGCCGGATAGTCAAAAATAGAGATTTGCCTGAAACTCCACCTGCCAAATGAAAAATCTCAACACAATTTGAGTGTTCGAACTCCCTTGCCCGATTCCCTAGCTCAAGTTTCCACATCCAATTGTAGCCAAAACCAAAACAACTTTCAATGCAAATGCAGAGCCAGAGGCAAGCACTACGAGCAGCGACATATCGCTTGACTTACCTGACTGACTGATGGAAAAATGCGGTTAATGTGGTTAATGCCAAGTGCCGTTGCAGCCTTAAGGTTCAGCTCATGCACTTGTACAATTTCCTAATTAAGTCAAATGCGCATTGACATGTTTAGTTATTGTTTTTTATGGTCTTGCCAGCTCCCAGGTTGAAGATACATAGGTATTTTTATGTATTTTCAACCTGCAGCCTTGTTATAAAGACATACTTGAAGATCTAAGCGAGTGCAAGTGAAAGGATCGACCTTGAAGGGTAAACGAGTGGAAATAAAGTGTCTAAGACAAGTTGTTGGATACGGAAAAGAACCAGAGACTTGGCATTAAAGCAAGAACTAAGTTTATGTTATAGAGTCCAAACAAAAACCAAATTCCAGTGTTAAAATATTCGCTTTCCTCACTTTCTTTGCTGACAATTCACCTGGTTTCAAGTGTCCAACTGATTAGCTGACAGCAAGTGCCAAAACATCGAAATTAAACAGCTAATTTTATTGTAGCCCAATGGAAAGTCCCTCAGTTTTTAGCCAGTTTTTCTTTGCTCAACTTTCCCTGAACTGAAACCACATTAGAAATTAACAATTCCACAGATTGTTGAACAAAGAGACACTTATTTTAAGGGTTTAACATACTTTAAACTATATATATAACTAAAAATAAACTATATATATAACTTAATTATAACTCATAATTATATTGAATTTTATATTAATTTAAGCCTCCGTTAAATTAATTGAAATAGTTCATAAAAGAAAACAAAATAAATACCTATCTGTTAAACAATAATTTTATAAGCGTTTTCCAGAGAAAAATCGAAAAATCGAGAAAATCGAGATCATTAACCATAGATAGTTCTTGTCAGAGGATAAGGGTGAAACCTTGTCCATCTCGATTCTCTAGTAAGATCTCTTTAGTAACCTTTGCCACCAATTGGTCTTCAACTTCATCAATAAACAGCCTTGAAAATCAGTACGATGTTTGTTTAATATCTCCAAATGAATCCCAAAATCCCATTTAATTTATTTACTTCTATTTTCAGTCTTCCAAGTTAAGCGTTTTGTTTAACTTGTAACACAAAACCGCAATACCATTTACGTTGCATAAAAGCAAATTGATTTCTTGCATTTCCCCATTGCGTTTTGATCCGACAGGAAGTGATCGCTTAATAGATTTTACTTTTTTTGACAGCTTATGCAAAATGAAAATTAATTTGCGATTCTCGGGCGGGGACACGCCGAGTGCGAGTGGCAATGAATGCCTCGAGTGGTGTTGTTCGAGGAAAATGCTCGCCACTTCAAAGAAAACAGACTCCCCTGGCCCCTGGCCATTACCACAGACTCCGAATCCCAGTCCAAGCCAACTCTGGCCAATGTGGCAGTTTGTTTTGGTCCGAGCTACGAGCTGCGAGCTGCGAGGCTGGCCAGAGTTGATGGACTCGTTTGGAGCGCCCACAGCAGCTGCCGTTGCTGCCGTTGCTGCTGCTGCTGCGGCACTAAAAGTGAATGGCGAGGGGGGCAAATCGACGCTTTAACAATTTGGTTAAAGTTTAATAAACTTTATGAAATGTTGTCTTGAGTGGGAAATGCAGTCGTGGCCGCGTGGAGTCGTCGACTCCAATGACAATGACGCGGAGGGCAGGATGGTGGGAAAGGGGCGGCCTAGCCGCCTGGCTCCAGCTGTCAAGTGAGTTTTTCGGGCGATAATGTGCATGACAAAAAAAAGAAGAAAAGAGTAAACACAAAAACCAAAAAACCAAACAAAAAATAAAAAGGAAATCCTAGGAAAGCCATGGGACATCAGGAAACAGCCTGGCCATGGTAGAAAGTGGTCATTATTTGGGTGTTTCATTCGTTATTTTTCCAGCCAAGTCTCAAATTCACATTTTCGACAATTCGCATCCATCTTAATTTTATGCGCTTGTGTTTCTTTGGCTTCTTGGAGATGTTACGCAAGCGGAAAATGTGCATTTTGTTTCCCTTTTCGGGTGACATTTCTATTGATTTTTTTTGTGTTTCCATAAGGATGCAATTTTTTGTATTTATGCGAGGGAATGTTGCAGTCTAGACAATATTTTGCAGAAAATATATTTATTTATATATTTATTTTTTATAAAATCTTATAGTCGGAAAGTTATAAATAACTTGTAATAAACTTCTTGTCTCATAAAGTTTATTAAATATAAATTTCAATCTGATCTTTAAAAACCAAAATATAATAATAAAAAGGTGTTTAAAAATCGAATACTTCATTGTAGTTTTTGAAAGAATGTATCTCCTTTTCTGAAACACATTTAAGTCAACCTTTTTCTTAAGAAAAGAACATTTAACAAAATCTGAACATTAATTTCAAATCTAATTAAAATATTTTCAAAACTAAAACCAATCATTACAGAAAATCTACTAAATTAGCTTTTTTTTACTGAATCATCTTAACAAAATGCTTGAAAAAAGTGCCAGCTAACCAGAGATCCAAATTCATTTATCTATCTGTAACGATGAACCGCATACAAAAATCTAATTGAAAACTCTTACTGATCTCTTGACCGTTTTTAATAATGAACAAAGTTTTCAACTGGTTCTTTGCCTGGGAAAAGCTCCATTTCTTGGCTGGAAATATGAAAAGCAATCTGCACTGGCATTTGCCTTAATTGCTAACTGACTCTCAGGCTAACTGAATATTATCATCAATAATTTTTATATAGATTGTCAAATCGAATTGCTAGAGCAGCCGCCACTCCCGGAGGAGACGGAGAAAGTGAGCCATGCCGAGGGTTATCATTATGTACTCATATGCAAAGGCTGCTGGCGATCTGGCGAGTGGAGTGGAGTTGTGGCAGTGCCAAAGCCAAAGCCAGAATCCAGTAATTACAGCTCGCTGATGCATTGTGGATGCCTGGCATCCGATAGATACTCGTGCGAATTTGATTAATAGCGGCGAAGGAGAGCAAAGAAATTAGAACGCCATCGGAATCCGACTGGATCTTGGGGGGAGTGTGTCCCGGTAATTGCCGGTTGTACTGGGGAGAAACTCTGGCCTTGTAATGAACTGATAAGCGCGTAATTAACATGGTGGCCAGCGTGGCTATTGGTGGCCAGGGACGACGCTGGCATCCACCTGGCCAGCTGGGAAACTCCCATGTGTACAGTTGAGGTATTTGCCCCCGTCGCTCCGACACCAAAAGTATTTTTTAAGGCGTGTTGTTTGCCGTTTTCAATAGATTTTTGTCTTTAATGACTTTTTGGCTCCGACTCCGACTCTGGGAGCTATAGGAGCTATTGGAGCCGTTGGAGCCCGGCTTAATGGCTTCGATCGTTTGGCTTTTGTTCTGCACAGAATTGACTGTGTGGCTTTCGCAAGTAAGTTTCGGTTTGGGTTTAGTTTTCTTTCTTTTTTTTAGTTATTTTTTTGTTTGCTGAAGTAGGTTCGCCATGTTATCTTCAGGTGGCGGCATCGCTTTTGAGGGCAGTACCGCTAGCCGGGCCGCATAATGAGCCCGGCGATCTGTCCGGCAGATCGAACACCTGTCCGTGAGGGCAATCGGGTTCGGATTCGGGTTTGGTTACGAGTTAAGTTTCGGTTCCGGCAATTCTTTAGGGGGAAATGGGTCGCACATGCTGGGCAAAGAATCTTGACATCGGTCAGCGATTCGCCAAAGTTCAACAGGTTATTAATTTGCCAAAAATAGCTAATGATGATGTTCTTAGATCGGAAGAAATTTATACATCATTTGGGTAAAAGCTTTCTTATTTCTTCATATATTTGTTAATAAATACAGATATAATGTGGGGAATTTAAACTTAGCAAAAATGGTCTTTTGTCTATGGTGCACGTTCTCGCTGTACTCTCTGAAGGTCTCAGAAAAATATAGTTTGGTTGGTGTTCTTTTTTCTACTCCATAAAACTAACGAACAATCGAAAAACAAAGGAACGGTAGTTTGATCACCATAAACCATTAACTTAATATTTATTTTATTCATAAGTAAGATATTACATTAATACAAATTGAACATGTCATTTAATTTCGTTTTTTCAACATGAGTATTCTATGTAATATTTTTGTAATAAACTTTTACCCAAAACTATCCTTTTTTAATTAAAAACCAACTCCTAATTGTTGTGCTAATTGGAATCTTTGTAGGCATTTCAAACCCTATTCAAGTATATTTTTATTATATTATAACCAAATATCAAGCTTAAAAAAAAAAAAAAAATATTTAACAGAATCAAACTATGAGTTACAGCTTTAAAAAAAATAAACAACATGCCAATCTAAAATCATTTAAAATGTATCAGCGAACAGCAGCTGTAGTATGGAATGTTTTTACTCAACAATTTCATTCATTAATTCAAATGCCTAACTGAGCGACGGAAATACCCACACAATCCAAAGCCACTTGCTAATAATTTTGTTTTCGCTCGAATTGGCTAAAACGTTTTTGAAACTATTGGACAAACAGGGCTTCGAAGTTGGAACAATGCAAAACAACAAAGGCAAAAATGCCGGAGAACTCATTAAATAAAATGAGAACAGGCGAAGGAGAAGAAACTAAATAAAAACAATCAACAGACGCAACAGCAACAAAGGCACAATAAACCACAAGAAGAAGTTGGTGCAAAACTAAAGACCAACACAAGCAACTATAACCACAACAACAACGGCACAAAATATCCAAAGATGAAAAGTTCAATGCTCGCAAATCGGATTAAGCAAAGAAATTAAGTAATACTAGTACTTGTGGAAATCCATTCCCCTGGAAGTGGGGGCCCAGAAAAGTGCGGAAATTGAAAGGCCGAACGGAAGTAATGTGCCCCGATTTTCCAATACCCTAAATTATACATCTTTCAATACTTCGATCGCATTAACTCCCTGCTCACCTTTAATCCGTCGGCGTAGTAAGTGGGGCAAAAATCCAAATGCGTAAATCCAAAAGCTGAGTTGAGACTCAAAGCAAGTTTTTAATTTCTCACAATTATGATTATGTTTTTGTTTTGTCAAAAAACCCGAACAGTTAGCACTTCGAACGTCGGATTGTGGGGACGGAGAATGCGCAGGCGTTACGAGTTAAAATTGCACCAAAACCGGGTATTAGAATCACGCGGAGTCGTCGTCGTCGGGAACAGCGGGTCCAACCGCAGCGAAGCTCAAAACTCAACTAAGCCCGAGTGGCATCGCGGACGCGCCACGCCGCCTCTGGCTTCCTCGCTCAAAGCTCGGCCAGCTGCCAGCTTTAAGCAGCTTTTAGCTTTCGTTGGCAATACGGTTTCAGCCAAAAAATATGCTATTTTTCAAGCTTTAGCTCTGTCAAGATCTCACTACAGTTTCCAATGAACCTCTTCTTAAAGCTAGTGAATCTAACAGATGTTATACAAAAGATGTTAATATAAAGAAACCAAAAAACAAGATACAGTTGAATAAATTGAATAAAATAATAAACCATAGAATCATTATAAATACAAACCAATCTATAAAATGTAGGTTTGTGTAGTTATTTTGTAATGTTCATAAAATAAACATGATTATCACTCATCAAATATACTTATACATGTTCGATAAATATATCCTATCCTATCGTAAGCCACACGACATCTTGGAGAATATCTTAAAATACTGGGAATTAGCAAAGTTTAATGTTCTCTGATCTTTCAAAACGGCTTTAAATAAAGAACTAATTGTTTGATGTGCAGTAATATTGTTCTTTGTTACAGAAGCAATATGTTCAAAAGTGTAGAGCAGAGTCTAATGGAATATTAGTAATGTGATTAGGCGCTAAAAAGTGATTAAGTTTTGTTTTTAATTCGAGGAAGATTTATCTTCTTCAAGATCAAGCCT
Source organism: Drosophila punjabiensis (assembly GCA_008042585.1). NCBI lineage: Eukaryota > Metazoa > Arthropoda > Insecta > Diptera > Drosophilidae > Drosophila > Drosophila punjabiensis. The sequence continues at coordinate 34,005 of VNJR01011664.1, read as the reverse complement.
GATCTATTACAGTGTAAAAAATATTTTAATTAAAATATTCGAGCTTTCAACGAGCACAGCAAAGGACCCAGATTAGGAACAATTACTTTTTCTGATTTAAACATAAAAATTAAATCTGAAATTATATTTAAAGCTTATAACCGAGAGTTGTCAAGATATGTTAAAAACAGTGAAGTTATAATTTTTTTTCAACAAATTTACGGATTGTTTGTATGGTATTTATATGATATAGTTGACCGATCTGGCTCGTTCCAACTTATGTGGTAGTGAGAGTATATAGAAGACTACCTGCAAAGTTTCATTCAGATAGCTTTAAAACTAAGGGACTATTTTGCGTAGAAACGGACAGACGGACCTGGCTAGATCGACTCGGCTGTTGATGCTGATCATGAATAAATATACTTTATAGAGTCGGAGATGACTCCTTCACTGCGTTGAATACTTCTGACTGAAGTTATAATACCCTGTAAGCAAGGATATTGCCAATAACACGTTCAGTCTTTCAAGACCATACTACCTAGTGACCACAAGATCATAGATTTTGAGATGTCAAAAATACGGCCATCCGTTAGAACTGCCGCATCTCTCCGCGACATAAAAGCACTCGATCAACCTCCAACTAGAAAACAAGATGTGAAAACTTATTCATATTAATCTATGGTCTCATATTTTGGGTTATTTCCATTTCAAATGCAGCTGTCTCGAGTTTAATTAAATATTTGCTAAATATAGAAAACGCTGGCGTTTAAGATTTGATCTAATTGTTCGGATGCTACTCAAAAAGCTGGTGTGGTATCTGCTTTAACAACCCAGTTCCAAATTTCGGTGGCACATCTTGTATCTCGACAAACAAACACAAACTGTACTGTTTGCTAGGGACAAACAGTTGCGAAACATCTTCCAATCCGCACGATTTTGGATATAAATACGCCGACTCCTCCCACAAAATACATGTTGTAGTCTGAGACACACTTCATAAACTCCAAGATGCGATCCCAGCTAGCTCTCTTCCTCGGCCTTCTGGCCCTCGTGGCGACTGCCTCGGCAGTTGACCCGACTGACCCGGCTGCTCCTGCCACGCCAACTGATCCTGCCGCGCCCACTGATCCTGCCGCGCCCACTGATCCAGCAGCGCCCGCCACTCCGACGGATCCTGCAGCTGCAGCCACCACGGCAGCCCCGTCAACTGACCCAGCAACCACTGCCGCCTCCGCAGGTGCCACAACCGTCGCCCCCGGCGCCTCAACCTCCGCCCCTGCTAAGAAGACACGGACGAAACGTAAGAGGGTTGTAAGGAGATCCAAGCCGGCCGTTGTAAGGCGTAGGCGCAATGGGGGCACAAGGAACGGTGGCAGGCGTCGCAGGAGATCCACCCGGGACTAAGACCAGGACTAAGACAATGAAATTCGAACCCCACGGACTCAAAGGATATAATGCACAATTCCCTTACGCTTCTTTGTTACTTTAGTTTTAGTTACAAATACATTTACATATAGGCGCAATTTAAAATGAAGTCATTTTATTGTCCTGCGTTTTCGGGATCTATGCTTAGACTAGATATTAGCGTGAAACGGTTAGTTCAGTTTGAGGACGGTGGTCGTTCAGCTTTGATGATAATGACGCTGCAGTGATGGACCATCTTCAATATGACGTTTCTGATTCAAAACAGCACTCCATTATTCTGACCTTGGCCAAGAGCCTTACCCCGGCGGTACAGTACGCCCGGAGCTATGAGTTCAGCCACACATGAAATCCAAGAGATTCATACCCAGCACCTTATCCATAACAAGTGGCGTCCTTGTCTTCTCGTTCGTGTTCGTGCAATTCAAGTACGATCAGTTAGCCTTTAAAAAGGCGAATAAGTTGCAGTATTTTCCTTTCACTTTCATTGGGAACTCAAAAATCAGGCTGCGGAAAAAAACTGTGTTGATGTTGTCAAGATTTCCTTTTTAACGATCGATAATAGAAACATAAAATCTGGTATACACTAAGGATGAGGCGGAATCTTAATAAGATAAATTAGAAAAACAAATGAATAATTTCTAATATGTATGTAGTAGACTTTTATAAAAATTTTCTATTATTAACCGTGATTTAATATCCTTCCATATCATATTCTTCCTTTCATGTTCATAATATTAAGTACACACGTTACATACCTAATGGTAAAGTTATGTCTCACTGAATATTTAAATGGGGTAAAAAAAGGCTGACCAGACCACAACCCTCTTAACGAAGAGGGTCCACTGCATTCTGTAAAAGTACTCCGGTACGGTTAAAGGGAGCAGCAGTTTTCGTGACTCCCACACCTTAACATCCTATGACTCCCAAAAATTTCCGTAAGTCAGGCGTGTAAAAAGACCTTTGACTCTAGGTTTCGCAACTGAGAGTTTATGATGCTGTGTTTGATCGGAGGAACCCTTTCAAAGTTTCCTTGCCGTGGCTTACCGACGCAGTCGACTTTTTCTTCAAGGCCCAAAACCCCCAATCGAAAACAATCCGCTTCGGACCTCATGGGAAGGTAAAACCCCAATCTATCTCCGATATAGATGAGTCTGAGTTCCTGCGCACGTTTCACTCTTGCTTAGATGGAAAAAAATGAGAAGAAGGACCAAACTGACTAGCGTGATCAAGCGGACAAAGCTTGTTTTCAGGCAGTTGTTAAGAAATACGAGCGCTTGTAGAAGAAACACACGGATCCTTTACAGCATCCTCAAATGAAGCAAAACCCCTACAGGACGTGAGTGAGAGCGCTCCGAAGAGGGCAAGAGACGCCAGGATGCTCCCGAGACTGACATCTTTCTTCGGTGAAAAAGTTCTGTGAGGTGGTTAGAAACAGCCTTGCCAAGACACTGGTTAGGCACCAGCTGATGGACAAATGGGAGGAGGTTGAGACGAAGCTGGCAGAAATGGTCCGACACTCTCTTTTGACTCCGAAAACGCCGACGACGATTAGCTACCCATCGAAGGGGGCCACCATTAAGATCGTTTCCGCCAAGGATATCCCAAAAAGAACCAGGGCTTATATAAGGTTACCCAAAGTAAAACTGGGCCATCCGGAAGGCAGAGGGGGAGGTGAAAACAAGTCAGCCATCGAATGGAAAAAAACCGAGGGGCGACATTGTTTCTAGATTCTAGAAAACAAGATGTGAAATCTAATTCGTATTTATTTCTGGTCTCATATTTTGGGGTATTCCCAATTTAAATGCAGCTTGCTCTAGTTTAATTAAATATTTGCACATTAAATATCGGCAAAGCTAGCATGAAAGATTTGATCTAATTGTTCAGATGCTATTCGAAAAGCTGGTGTAGTGTCTGCCTTAACAACCCAGTTCTAAATTTCGATGGCACATCTTGAATCGCACAAACACAAACTGTACTGTTTGCGAGGGACAAACAAGTGCGAAATCGTCCAATCCGCTCGATTTTTGATATAAATACGCCGATTCCTCCCAGAAAGTACATGTTGTAGTCTGAGACACACTTCATACACTCCAAGATGCGATCCCACCTAGCTCTCTTCCTCGGCCTCCTGGCCCTCGTGGCGACTGCCTCGGCAGTTGACCCGACTGACCCGGCTGCTCCTGCCACGCCAACTGATCCAGCCGCGCCCACTGATCCTGCCACGCCCACTGATCCAGCAGCGCCCGCCACTCCGACGGATCCTACAGCTACTGCCACCACCGCAGCCCCGTCAACGGACCCGGCAACCACTGCCGCCTCCGCAGGTGCCACCACCGCCGCCCCCGGCGCCGTGACCTCCGCACCTGCTAAGAAGACACGGACGAAACGTAAGAGGGTTGTAAGGAGATCCAAGCCGGCAGTTGTAAGGCGTAGGCGCAATGGTGGCACAAGAAACGGTGGCAGGCGTCGCAGGAGATCCACCCGGGACTAAGACCAGGACTAAGCCAACGCAACTCGGACCAAACAGACATAAAGGATATGGTTAAACGGCACAATTCCCTTACGCTTCTTTGTTACTTTAGTTTTAGTTACAAATACATATACATATAGTCGCAATCTTAAAAGAAGTCATTTTATTGTCCTAAGTTGACGGGATCTATGGGTAGAATGTGGAACCCTTTCTGCAAAAAGTATAATGTCTCCAAGGTAAAAAAAAGAAATAATATAACCTGATCTAATCTAAATATTGTATAATACTATAAAAGTTGATTAGATTATATTTCTTTTTTTTTAAGAACAAAAATATATATTTTAACAACTGATCTGGGTGGCAAAAGCCTAAAATTTGAGTCATTTCGCCATTGCTTAATAGGAAAATGTAGGAATAAAAAACATATTTGCTGAGTAAAAATAATTTGCTGAGATAAACAATCAAACCATACGTACTCTTGCCTACTGTATTCTTGAGGCCATTCCGCAAATTATTGGAGCTGTTCAGACTCTTTATGTGTCTCATTTAATGGCGGAAGCCGGAGCACTTATAACCGAAATCTTTCCGTTAGGAAGATGTTGCACACTTGTTTGCCCGAAGCAAAAATCCCAGGTTTTTGTTTACTTATTCGTTGTTCGCCATGTGCCAACCAAATTGATTCAGGTTGTGAAAACAAAGATCGACATCAAGCTAAAACTAAACTTAGAAACTAAGAAGATAAAAATATGAGATTTTCTCTTTTGCAGCACATTTCATATCGAGTGCCTATGCCTTGCTCCTGTTTCTTTTAAACATAATTACTTAGACGTCTTTCAATTAGGGTTCTAACTTACCGTTCTAAGCCAACCAAAACAAGTTTCAAAAACTATTAAATTAAGGCATCCCTATGCTGCGAGTAATAAGATGGTTAAGTGTCATAACTTTGTATTTATTTTTCGTATATCTACATAGTGAAATACTTTACGAACTGGCTCCCAATGGAATGTAAATTTAAGACGGACTGGGGAGCCTCGTTAGTTGGATTATGGAATAATATTTAACCGAACCAAAGAAGGACATGTTACAACGAACGAAGGAGTTTCATTCTTCCTCGCTTTATATAAACAATCTTGGCTGTTGTACATAGTTTGTATTTTATTCAAGTGTTTTGCTCTGCTCTATTAATGGATATAATTGCAATTATAAAATATATTGAGTGGGTTCGGACCAGGTCTACAAAAACTTTTGTGGTGTTGGGATACGAAAAAAATTGTACGGGTAAACTATAGAATCAAATCACGGCATTAAATATTAAATAATAATAATATCAGTTAGGTTCAGAGACGTTCTATGACCTAAATACAATGTTTTAGTTAGGCGAGTTTAGTATTTTTGTTAAGACTTTTCACTTTTCCTTGTGTGTTTCTCTTGCGTGATTAATCTTAAGCTTTGTGTTTTCCAACTTGTACAATTACGAAACGTTACTTTAGTTTTGCAACTACAATTAATAATTGAATGGCACGCTCTGACCGCATTCTCGATCCCGTCTCCTAGGCCTGGCCCATATCGTCCACAGCGATGGCACAGAGCACATACATCATTCCGGCGCTAAGCAGAGCCGTAACCGGCACTGTCACAATCCAGGCGTAGGCAATATTCCGGAACAGATGCCAGTCGACGCTGCCATCTTCCATGGGCGCGGCAGTTGGATGGGCCTGCGCCGCCGCCTTCTCCATTCCGGGCTGGTGCAACTGATCCTGTTCGTCCGGCTGCCTCTTCTTGCGACCCGCTGCACTCACGTGACCCACGAAAACCACCGAACCGACCTTGCAGTGAGTGGTCGAAATGGGCAAACCAATTTTGCTGGCCAGCAGTACTGTAATGGCGGCTCCAATTTCAATGGTGAAGCCACTGTAAAAGAAGTAAATGATTTAAATAATTAATATAGTAAAAAAAAACCTCTTTTAGATATAAAATTAAAGAAAACTCACGTCGATGAGGTAATTTTGGTGAGGTCATTGCCAATGGTCTCGATGACACGCCTTCCCCAGAGCCAGAGACCCACGGAGATGCCAATGCCGCCATAAATCAGAATGTAAATGGGACTCTCCGCCCGCTGCATAACCGAGCCCTCGCGATAGATCATGTAGAGGGCGATAAGTGGGCCAATGGCGTTGCTCACATCATTGCCGCCGTGCGCAAAGCTACCAAAGGTGGCCGTTAGAATCTGAAGGAACGAGAAAAGCATTGAGATCTCCTGGGTCTCCTCGCCACCGCTGGCCCGTCGTCCGTCCGCAGCCGCCGACCGCTTAAACTCGTCCTCTTGCTCATTCAGGGCCTCTTTGCTCTCGATCAGCGGCACCTTGCTGGAATTGGGCGATAGTGTGGAACTGATCATCAAGTCCAGGCTGCCGCCGCTCTCCACCACTTGCAGATTGTTGTTGGTGGCCTTGGCGCTAGCTACAACTCCCACGTCCATTCCGGCGATGTTTCCCTTGTGCTGGAATTGGAAATATGGGAACAAGATTAATTTATAAGTAAATTTGTTTTAGCGGAATTTATAGAATATTAAACTAGTAGGAAATGTGTAATGAGTTTCACTTGTACCTTTGGTTCCTCTTTGGGCGATTGTACCCTCTTGAAGCACTCTTGCAACTTGCGTCCGTTCTGCTGCTGCTGATGTTGCTGCTGCTGCTGCTCATCGATAAAGTTCAGACTGGTGATGGTCAGGTCGGTGTTGTCCAGACTGGCCTTGCCCAAAAGATCCTCTGCCTTTTTGATCAGCTGCGGGTCGATCTTGTACTCCTCTCCAGGCGCATTGTTGTTCTTGGCCGCCAGGCCAAAGGGGGCCAGCTTAAACGTCTTGGGCGAGTTATCGCTTAGCGAGACCAGCTCGGTGATCTCCGCAATGGCTGGCAAGGGCTTACCCTCGCTGACCAATGAAAGGGGGCGGCGCTGCTTTTTGGGACTGCCCGATGGTGATGATTCTGAAAAAAAGGAATAAAACAAACACTGTTCAGTCTTGAATTTTAAAAGGTTAATATCGATTGTGTATCAATACTTGATGCGAAATTCGGGATATATGAGCGATAAATCGATATGCTATGCTCTATCTCGCCAACATAATTTGAAAAAGGATCAAATCAATTTCAGAAATTGCTCGGTAATATATCAAGTTAAATGCGATATTTTTTAATATTTAAAATTCCTTATATCAAAGATTAGGAAATTTTTGATATACCAATTTCGTTGGTAAATCGTCGATAAACTGTCGATAAATAACGATAATAAATATTCTTAGTAGAAAACCGGGAGAAAATTGATTATAACACCGATGTAATCGATTTTATTGCATTTGATCAATCATCAATTCGGTTTAGAAATTGTAAACCCTTTTAAAAACAAGTTTCCTTGGAGTTCACGTTCAAGGCTATATCTCCAAAGGATCAGTAATATTAACAACTTAAAAAGTCCCGAGTACTCTATGAATGCAGGTAGAAAAACCATATAATGTAATGGTACCATTAATATTTGCATAAAAAAGATTCAAACAAAAAATAATTATAAAACATATGGTGTCGTTTAAACAAATCGGTTGGGCCTGTTGGGTTTGAGTTATAATTTCGTTAGCCCTCTGAGTTCCGGTTTGATCTCCTGCGGCTGCTGCGAGTGGAGCTTCTACGAGTGGAGCTTCTACGAGTGGTGCTATTCCGACCACGGCGCCTTCTTCCACTTCTATTTCGATGAACTCTCCTAACGGCCGGTCTCCGTCTCCTTCTTACGATGTGAATCCTTTCCTTTCTTGTGCCGGATTTCTTCGTGGTAGTGGTGGTAGCTACTGTGGTAGTAGTAGCAGTAGCTGCTGTGGTGGCTGCTGCGGCGCCTGGTGCGGCAGTGGTGGCTGTGCCACTCGGAGCTGGGGCGGCAGGCGATGGGCTGGTAGGCGAGGTGGGAGAAGTTGGTGAGGTCGGCGAAGTCGGTGAGGTTGGCGAGGTCGGTGAGGTTGGCGAGGTTGGCGAGGTGGGAGCTGAAGCTGCCGAGACAGTGGCAACAAGGGCCACGAAGCCGAGGAGAAAAGCTAGCCAGAATCGCATCTTGAAGTAAGTCTTTGAGACAAGATATCTTTTCCAAGAGAGACCGAAGTATTTATAGTCGAAATCGTACTGTTTAGGAGATTTTTTGCACTTGTTTGTTCCGAGCAAACGTCTTTTGCACAAGTTTGCTTACTCGCTATTTACCATTTGATGTCTAAATTTATACAAACTGTGAAAACAAAGCGACATCATCTTACCATTGTCTTAAAGAACAGCTTTTAGCAAAAATAAAACTTGAAAAGATTTTGGAATGCAAAAGCTTCAAAGGCAAGATTATTTGCACTTCATCTCTCTGTCATAATATTTAAAATTTTGCAGAAGTCCCAACTGTACACCAATAATGATACTTAATATCCTTACAGCAATGACCTTATACTTTATAAGAAGGTATATAACAACCTTGCATCTCACTGTCCGTTTCTACGCTTAACTTGACTTACAATTCGTATGATTGCCTATAAAATATGTTCATATAAATCTTGTTCAACTTACCGACAGAGTCCTCGAAGTTGAACTTCACCGGATTCTCGGCGCGTAATCGTTTGGCGATCTTACGGCGCTGCAGCGGCACAATCACAAGCTGCGTGAGCAGAGCCACCAGCAACGAAAGACCGAGGCTGACACCCACAGCTATCCACGTTGGGATGTTGTCCATGTAGAGGAGCTTGGGTCCGTCTAGCACCACACTGATCACATTGATGAAGAACGTCACGCCGTAGAAGATGGGCAGCGAGCGGAATCCAGCCTTCAGCGGCTCCTGGGCACGCAGAATGAAGCGTCTTATGGCCAGGAAAAGAACGATGCTCACAATACCGCTCATCACTGGCGAGATGAACCATGAGCCGACGATAGTGCCCAGCGTGGACCACTTCAGGCCCTGGACGCCACGCGCCACCAGTGAGAAGCCAATGGTAGAGCCCACAATGCTGTGCGTACCCGAGATGGGTAGCTTCAAGAAGGTAGCCACCAGCAGCCAAACGGCGCTGCTGGCTAAGGCAGCGACGCAGCCCAGCATCAGCACCTCCTCGGAACCCTCGTACAAGCCCACTTCCAGGATTCCTTTGCGCATGGTGTCCGACACCTTGTAGCCTGCAAGGGATGTGGATTTTAGTTAGCTCGCAAGAACAAACATCTTTGGAAAACTTACCAATTAGAACAGCGCCCGATATTTCGCATATGGTGGCCAGAACGCAGGCCTGACGGATGGTAAGGACTCCGGAGCCAACACTGGTGCCAAAGGAGTTGGCCACGTCGTTGGCACCGATGCCGAAGGCCAGAATGAACGCGATCATAAAGCCGATGACAACCATCCATAATAGATCCGGCGAAAAGCTCTCCATGTTGCCGTTTATGGTGTGGTTATGTTTTTTTGGTGTTAAGTGTTAAGTGTAATTCAAAACTCTATCTCTTTCTCCGTCTCCTGTCCAAGCCTCTAAACTCTCCAACTCTAACTGAATACTGATTACCTTCCCTGCCTTTTCCTCTTCTCCCTTAAAAACCGAAACTCAAAAACTATATGGATTGTTTGTGTGTGTATGGGGATATTTGCGAATTTAACTGTGATGTGGTTGTGTATGACTTAAATTGTGCAAAACAATTGTTCAAAACTTATAAAATACAAGACTACGAGTAACAAATGAGGGTCGAAACAAAAAATTGTAATTGGTTAATAAGTGAGAAATTCCTTTCAAATATTCTCTAAACAGCCATATTTGCGCTTAAACTTCATTGTCGTTATTTTCATAATGAAAATTGGGCAACAACTCGCCGCTTGGAACTCGCAAGGTGCGAAGCCTAGTTGACTTAATTAGTTATTTCCCTGAATAATGCGATCTCCTCTCTATCCCACTTCAAAAGCTGAGGTCCAGCTCTGCCCAAAACTATGCAATAAGTTAAATAAAAATGTACAATTAACCGCGGACTAAACAATCACACACAAAAAAATATAGACTGTAAATTAAAAATCTCCTCGCCCTGACGAATCCCTGCTGTTTGTGTTGCTGCTATCGTTTACAGGCTCAACATCAACTTCACTTGCATTCATTTAATCCTCGGATGACTCTCCTCCTAGCAATTGTTGGAATTAAACGACGACGGTTGTTGATGTTGTTGAGTATGTGGATAATAGTGTTGTTGTGTGTTGTTATTACTAATAAGTTTCTTGTTATGTTGAGTAGGAGTTAAAAATTGTCGAGTTGGCAAACTGAAAATGTTGAAAATATATTAAAAATAATGCATAAAACATTATTATAAACTAATAAGTGGGACTTACCTGACGTTTGGGGTAGCAAAGTTGTTTCCACCATAGAAAATTATTCACCATGTCTGCAAAACACAAACAGAAAAATTATTTCAAAGGGAGGACAGAACATATTTTTTATTTTAAAATAATTTTACTAACAACTGATCATAAGACCAACCGATGAGTTTGACCATTAAAACAGTTTTGAGCCTAAATTGGTTTTAAAACCATTTCTATTAACAATCAAATCAAACCGGTCAAAACAGCCAAAAATCTGTTTTCAAAAGAACAGTGCGTATCGCAAGTATTAAAAAATCTGTGCCCAATAAAGGGTTGTATATAAAGAGGAAGTGTTCGACACGAAACCGTAAGGTATAATATATCAACATCTGAAATGTGAAAAATAGGATTTAACTTTAAAATCTCCCACTAAAAATTTTAAGAGCATTGTAAGCTGAATACCTTCATGTTTGTATTATTTAAAAAGTTTAACTACCATTTTCCAAATAAAGTTCGATAGTTTGTAAATCTATTTGTATGAAACGCACTGTACGCTGATGCACCCACTAAATTTTCAATTCCACTCGATTTGCGTGTGCGCTCATCGTTTTTGAGCTACTTTAAACCGGTAACAAGCGGAACACAAGCGATCAATGAATGGGTTTTCCAATTGAAATTGAATTGTTTGCTATGTGGACTGCATTGTGTGTGTGTGTGTGTGTTCTCCAGTTTTTCCTTAATTTGTTTATTTCGAGGTACAGCCGGACAATAACACGTGGCCGGATCTTATGGTAGGGCGTGATGTGCGACAATTCAGAATGGAAATGAAAAATCGCAATTGAAAATTCGTAATTGTAGCCTGCCATTGTTATTGTTATTATTGTTCAGAATGTGTTTGCCATCCGTATGTGAGTAAAGCAAGCATGTAAACATGTAAACATGTAATTTTCATTGTTTGCAATGATCATTAAAAACTGCTGTTTAAATGTATTATTTACTTTTGTTTCTGTCCAACGGATCAGTACGAGTTCAAAATATACCCATTTTTTATATAAACCATATCTTTCTTTTTATATTATAGACTGAATATGTATTTATTAGGGCATTTTATATTAAGTACCTGAAACATTTGCCGTTATTTCATACACTCTCCACAAAACAAACAAAAAACAAACACATTTACATTGACGCGAAATAGAAAAGCCGAGAACCCCGGACATCCCGTGGTTTTCCCGCACAAAACAAGTGGAAGACAAATGACGCCAAGAGGGTGCTGCGTGGAGGTCAGAGAAAAGAGGGTAGAGACATGGAGCTGGAGGTGGAGGTGGAGGTGGGGTTGGGGCAAGTTTAACCAGGACAATGGCTGACACCGCGGTGGCTTGGCAAGGTCGCAACGCTTTACGCCGTTTATGCCATGACGTATGGTCGCGAAGTTTTCTATATTTGCGTGCTTTATTCACCGTCCCTCTGCCCCACTTCCCTTCTCAAAAGGCACATTTCCCATTCTCACAATAGAAAGGGAAGGAAACAATCATAGTTTTATGGTAATAGCCTCCAATTTGGTTGCGTATTTTGAACTTTTGAACTAAAAATAAGCAAGGCACGCAAAGTGGTCTTGGAAAAGCTAATAACTGCTTGGTCATTGTGAAGAGAGAAGGAATAAAAATGCTTATAGAGAGTTATGAGGATCTAATAAGTAAGTAAATAAGGATAACATTATATTTATTTATTCAGCAAACTAATTTATAAATGGAAGTATTAATATAACAAAGCTTTATCCCAAATATTAATCATTTGTTGTTAATATTAAGGGACTTATGTGGCATTGCTTCAGAAAATTGTAAGCAAATGCAACTGAATTTAATTTATTTAAATCATTTTAAGAAGTAAACTCATTATCTGCTATATTCCTTAGACAGTAAATCAATTCACGCACATTGTCCGATGAGAAATAATAGTTATTGATTGGTCGATGGGCAGTTGGTAATTGAATTGAACCCTTAGGACCAAGCAGGTCGACGGTGAGCTGGACAATCAATGGGCAGGAGGTGGCGGCTTCGGGTTTTGCTATTGCCGTTGCATGTCATGGAAATGGAATTAAACTGGATTGAATGGCATGTGCAAAATAACAACAGATGGCCCAAGAAAAGGTATACTCAGTAGAAGAGAGAGCTGTATATGTGCCAGAGGTGAGGAGCTTATACCCAACGATAACTATCGCTATAGAAATGGAACATTCAAACATTAATATGTGTTTTGTAAATATTAAATCAGAGTCAAGAAATAGCTTAATATCAAATCCATAAACCAACTTACACCGCGAGCCGAAGTCTTAAACTGCTTAAACTGGCTTTTAACTTTAGCTCTTACTTTAGTACTAATTGTTTACTTCAGATAAGTAAGTAACATATTTTAAAATGTATACTAAAGTTTAATTTTGAATGGGGAAATTGTCAATGAAATTTAGGAATATTCTTGCTTTCATACGAATCATAGAGGTTTCTTTTTTATTCAAGTATTCTTATACGTTTTTCCTTGTTTTTCATTTCTAAATTATACAGCTCAAATCTCCTTTTCCTCCTAAATTCCCATTTAAAGTCTTCATTTGTACAATGCACCTGCCACGTCACGGATAGCCTTGACATTGCCTGCAATTTCGACTGCCGCTGCAAATAGTAAACTGCATTTAATATTGATTTAATTTGCCGCACTGTCCCAAGGACGGATCAGACCGAAACAGCCTGGATAAAGACCTGTTACGGACGTTTCCAGGGCGGACCAGGCCGAGCACTGCCACCCCTAACGCGATTTCCACTTGTTGTTGGTGGTGAATGTAGTAGCTCCCCGTTGGCTGTGCGGTGGTGGGCCCACTTTTGCACATTATTAGGGTGGTTGCTGCCGCAAGTTCAAGGTCATGCCGCCGCTGAATCCGGGGTAACTTGTTTCAAATTAACACCGCCTCATCCAATTGCTGTCAAACTGGGCGAGCCCAGGCTTTGGCTCTTGCTGGTATTGTTAGGTCATAAGTGGTTTCACTTGAGGGAACAAGTGGGTGAGCAACTCCACATTGCTCACTTACTCACTTTAGTGAAAGAGCTCAATCGCTCAATTCTTATGTGAGTCAGTAACTTATTCACAACAATAAGTCTTGTTGCTTACTAAGTTCTTCAACAACCAAGGCTCTTCTTTCTCAGGTATTCAGTTTACCATGATTACCTCCTGATCTCTGAACCTTAAGCATTATGAGCGGAAAAGACTTAAAAATATACATTTTTGAATTAACTGAATAGCAGGAAAGATACTCAGTGAACAACTGGGGAACAATAATGAAATATTAATTTTAATGAACAACTCTTTCTTCTTTACTCTCTCACAAGCTCAACCTGATGCTATCTTAAAAAGGGTAACTCGTAGCTCATTTCGATGCCAAGTAACCCTAAGCCGATCCAATCCAATTGGAAGTGCTCCCTCAAGTGTGAAAGACGTACAAACAAATAATTAACAAACACGTGCAACAAACTATTGGCAAAAACAACAAGCTGGAGAAGGTTTGCGAGCAGACAAGAGAATAACTTAAAAATATTAAATATTAAAAATGTTAAATATTAAAAATATTAAAAAATTTAAAAATATTAAAAAGTTGATAAAACCATGGATCAGTTACTAAATAAAATGTTACTCATATATTGAATTTCAAAATCGATATTTTAGTTTAATTGGTTTGAAAATTTGTTTGTTTTTTTTTTAATTGTGATAATTTATTATTGTACTTTTTACTGTAGTTTAAAAAATGTAAAATTCGTAAAAGAAAATTTAACATTAATCTTTTTTCCAGATCAAAATTCAGCGACGTGATCGATTGGTCGACATATCTTTTACAGAATCCACCTATTACTCCGTACACAATATGCTAATTTTACTGTAAAATTAATTTAAAGTAATTAATTACCATAATAATTCTATTAGTAAAGAATATACAATTACTCATCAATAAAGTCCTAAAACTCAGCTTAAATAAAGTTAGAAAACAAATCAAAATAAAAACAAGGTATAATCTTTATACACTTTTATAAAATTGTAACTCCTACAATTAGTAGGATAATAACTATTTAGTAATATATTTTTATTTTTATTTTTCCAGTGTACTTTTATGGCAAACGTTTCCATCACGTGTGACTGTACAAACTTGAGAAGTGAAAGAGCAAAATAATGCGAGCATCGTTTGAGGAGTGGCGGCTACCTTCTTTACCTATTGCTTATTATGCTGATTCCCCAATTCTTTTCTGTTCTACCTTCTTAATATTCATCCCAAGAGTTTGAACTTTAAAGCGGTTGTGGTTTTTTTCCAAAAATAAAATCACGAGTTTGTCGGCTGATATTTAAAACGTGTGCACAAAAACAGAAAAACAAAAAAAAAATACGATTTTGCCGGGATCTCAGAGCAAAAACAACAAAAGGCACTATTTGCTGCCTCATTGAATTTCACATACATATGGCTGTATTTTTGTACGTACGTATGTATGTTTGGGCAAATGTGTATATATAAACATATAGTGGAATTGTTTACTGTACAATACATATTTATATAGTATGTACATATAAAGAAATCATTCCCATTCAATAAATTTAAGGGCCCCTGGCAACAGACTCGTAAAATATTGATACTCTTCCACTCTTATAATTTTAGTCAGAAGTCACTTACAAAGTTTGAAGACAGCTTATATGATGGTTCGGATCGAACCACAGCCTTTGAAACGATTGGAAAATTATTTGAAAAAATCAATACTTCTTTGTAATATTTCAAAATATTAAATTATGACTTTTACTTACAGTTTTAACTTAATAAACATCTATAGTTGTTCTAGGATTAAATAACCTCGAAAATTAGGACACGCCAAGATGATTTTGAAGCTATAAAAATCGTGAACTCTAATACGTTAACTCTTATACGCGATAATATCCCAGGTAATACCTGAAAAGGACTCTTCAAGTTTGAGAGTCGCTTGGGCGGTGCATGTTGCAATAAGGAGACCAGCGAGTCGGGCATATTCACAAACACACACAGAATATTTTCAACCGGCAACGGGTGTGTACACGCTATGACCTTGCAGGGTGGCTGCCACCCCAACGACCGCCCACAACTCATCCGTGGCCCGGAGCAATCTGTTTAGTCATGATATCACTCGCGCAGAAAAAATCCGATTTCTTGCAATTTGAAAATTATTTGCTTGACGTAAGCAAGCCGAATTGAGGTTCGGATTTAGTTCGGAAATATTATTATTTATATTATTTGGATTTATTGTGCATCGTGCGTGCACAGTTTTTGAGGCACTGCGGCAAAAATACTCGACGCTTCGCTATTTCAAACTTAAATACTTGGCGGGACGTTGGTCTATTTTGTTTCACTTCTGCTTGTTAAATTTAGTTCTCAGACGCAAAAATTTTACGCTGGCCTATCTTATGATATTAGGCTGAACAGTGGGACATGTCTGCATATTTTGTAAATTCTGTTTATTGTATTCTTTATCCTGAATAAATAAAATTATCCAGATTTATTGTTTCATTATATATTTTTAAATTTTATAAAAAGGATAACATTGCAGGTTTTCGGGATTTTAAAGTTACCCCAAAAGTATGCAATAATTAAAATGAGGTTAAAAATTCTAAGATTGGATTCTGCGAAGGTACATTATTTTTAAACATTCTTTCACTCCTGGAGAATTCTGACTATGAAAAGAATATGTCAAAGGGCGAGAATTTCACAATTTGATTTCGCCAGAATTTTAGGTAATTCGTATTTAATTTTTCTTATGGTGAAATTAACAGCTTATTGGAACCTTTCATAAAACACCGAAATTCCAGTAAGAAAATGACACAAGAGAAATGAACACTCCAAGAAGAAGACATAAAGGACGAGGGAGAAGGGGAAGTTCGATAATGAATCATATAAGGTTTGTGTTGTTCTTCTTGATGTTGGGCGAAAATAGAAAGAGAGAGAAAGCGGGAGCGGGACTGTCTGGAAGCTGCGAGAAGACAAGAGAGCGCGAGAGTGCGCAGGGAAGTTGGTTCATTTTGGTTCGTCCTTTGTCGCATCCTTTCTCTGCTCCTGCCCTGTTGTTGTTGCCGTGTTGGTGTTTCTGCAGCTGCGAAGCAACAATAAAGAACCACAACAGAGACTTGAAAACAGCTGCACATGGCGGCAGCGGCTCTCAAACTGTATGCAAAATATCGAAAGTAACTGTAACTGTACTCTCGCCGCAGAGCATGGGAAAATGTTTTTTAAACGGAGAAACGCCGCCAGCCAGCACTTCATCACCGCCACCTCCCCCTGGCGCCGCCCGTTTTCTTTCACACCCAATCGGTTTCACAGCTTATTGATTTTTCTAGACACCCATATATTCTCCTTTTGTTGTGTTCAAGTCCCAAGTCCAGCCGATCTGTTTCATATTCGGCGTGCAGAAAATATTGGCGAAAATCTATTCACTCACACATACACACACACCCACGCGAAAACACGCGGCGCCAGCCAGACTACAAGGATACACAAGGATATACCCACACACGCGCGCAGCGAAAAGATAGCACGGAGCGACTCCGGCGTGAAATTATCCACTGACAGCTGTGTAAGCCAGTTGCAAGAATTCTCCCATTCGATTTTGTATCGTACTCACTTGAATAGCAGCACTTTTTCGAATCTTCAATAACCCGTTGACTGAATTTATTTAAGCGGGACTAAGTCGCACAGTGTTGCCAGATTGAATGCGGCCTTTGCCCTAAAAAATACCGAAAGGGGGAGAAAATCACCACGGGAAATTTAGGTGGAATATTTTACGGAAAATGTAGCCAAATCTAAGTTCAGTCGAAGAAGCATCTCCGGTGTTAGGTGACCAGTCTCTCGAATTTGAATTACCCTGGATTTTCCCAAAGGACAAATTTGATTTCTTGCAACTCGGTCCCACTGGCCGTGACTTTAAGAAAAAAACGTAAACAGTCGGGGGAATATATTGAAAGACTGGGGAATCCAGTAGAAAATTGAGCCAGTTAGAGCGAGCCAGGAAAGGCCCAGCACACACAGCATGTTCCATTTCAGCGGCTTCAACATGATGTTCCCAGAGGGACGCAGTTTCCACGCTACGTACAAGTGCTTCTCCGTATCAATGTTGCCCGGAAACGAACGATCCGACGTGGAGAAGGGTGGAAAGAGTGAGTGTCACACGGATATCTGGCAATCTGGCCCCAGTAACCTTGAATGTTTCCACTTATTTTGCAGTTATTATGCCCTCCTCGGCGCTGGACACGCTCACCCGCCTGAATGTGGAGTACCCGATGCTGTTCAAGCTCACCAACGGCAAGAAGGCGCGCTCCTCACACGCCGGCGTCCTCGAGTTCGTCGCCGACGAGGGCAAGTGCTATCTGCCCTACTGGATGATGGATAATCTGCTGCTGGAGGAGGGCGATATCCTCAACATCGAGAGCGTCTCCCTGCCGGTGGCCACGTTCTCCAAGTTTCAGCCGCACAGCACAGACTTTCTGGACATCACCAATCCAAAAGCGGTGCTGGAGAATGCGCTCCGCAACTTCGCTTGCTTGACCAAGGGCGATGTCATCGCCATAAAGTACAACAAGAAGGTCTACGAGCTGTGCGTCCTGGAGACGAAGCCTGGGAATGCGGTCAGCATCATCGAGTGCGACATGAACGTGGAGTTTGAGGCGCCGGTGGGTTACAAGGATCACTCGGAGACACAGGCCTCAGGCTCTGGGCAGAAGGGCTCCGCGGGATCTGCGACTGGTGAAGTCGCCGGCGGCACTAATGCTGTACTTGAGGAGGTGGTGGAAACCTTCAAGGGCTCTGGCGTACGCTTGGATGGCAAGAAGAAGAAGGAGAGCCAGCTGGAGACGCCGGTACTCAAAAAGGTTCTGCCCCGCGGTGTTCCCGATTACGATTTCGAGTTCGGCCTGATCCGCTTCGACCGTAACATTCGGCCCATCAGCGACAGGGGAGGCGAGGACGCCGCCGGAGCTGGCAACCCGGACGGATCCGAAGCCGAGAACTTCCACGGCACTGGATTTTCCATGAAGAAAACGCGCAAATAGCTCTAGTTCTAGTTGTATAATGTGTGAAGCATAGAAATTAAATAAATGCCTCACAGGGGCAGGGTCAGCCTGATGGCTTCTTCTTTGGGCGGTGCCGGCGGTGATATCGTGGTCATGGGCGGCAGGCGGCGTATCTTCCTTCCGTGCTTACCCTCCTTCCGCTTCCACAGACCGGATCGCGGCCGGTTGCCCAGCTCCCGCATGCGCTGTGCACTGCCCACATGCTCCTTGTTATGCTCGGTGTTAGACAGACGGCCCACGGTGGCCATGCAGGTGCGCTGGAAGGCGAACTCGCGCTTGGAGGGCAGCTGCACCACCACCTTGTCATCGAACTTGCGCAGGATGGTGCCGAAGGTTCCGGCGGCGTGGATCAAATGGCACGCTTGGCCGGGATTTTTCTCCAGGCAGTGAATACGGGTTCCAACGGGCAAAGCACCCAGCGGATACGCATCGCCCTCGTTGGGACGCACTAGGGGCATAAATATAAGTGTAAAATTTTTTATTGTACTTGAGTTCACTTAAACCTACCTGGAATCCTGGGGATCACTCGCGAGGTCTTCAGAATGTCGCCCGCCTTCATGTTCTCCGTGGCCAGAATGTACTTCAGCTCGTCGCCAACAGCCACCAAGGCCACCTTGGCTGTACGACAGCCGTCGCGAAGCACCTCCAGCACCAGCTCCTCCCGCGGCGCACCCTCCGTCGGACCGTCACGTACCCACTTGACCCAGCGGTACTGCTGCTTGACGCCGCCGCCGATGCCCTTGGCCACCATACGACCAGAGACAGGATCCCGGCCCGCCAGGTGGGTGATTTTCAGTGGCTCCACCGTGTACTCCTCCGGAAAGTGCACGGTGCGCCGGAATTGCTGACCGGCACCTGGCTTCGGCTTCTCTACTACCTTAGTTTTGCCGCGCCACTGCTGCAATGCAACGGCTGCTGCACTGCCCAGCCGCTGCGGGGGCTGCAGGGTAAGGGCGGTGTTCAGCAGACGGGTCAGACTCTGCATTTTCGCTGAATTTCCAAACTGTTACAAAATCAAAAGGTGGCGGAACAGCTGACGCGCAGCGTTGCCACCCGTCGCCATGCGTTCCTTAGTTTCGCTGGTTCGCGGCCAGCGTTGCCATATGATAAAGTGAACGGGTGTCTTCTTCTTCTCCTTCACCGCGCTGCGCTGCAAGCAATAAGAATCGGAAAAACCGCATTAAAATCGCTGAAAAAGTGCACAAATCGGCTTAAAATATTTGCCAAATTACTAGTGTTACGCCCATTTCGTGAGTTTTATCGAATTCCGAGGTCCGAAGGTTTTTTCAAGAAGGTACGAAAAAATAAAAATAAACAAGGCGAACAAAAAATAATATACACACACAAACACGCAGCGAAAAACGTGTTGTGTGCAAAAAAAAGGAAGGCAAATGGAAAAACAACAAAAACAGTTCGAGTTTGATAACCAACGGCGAAAATATAAACAGCGAAAGAGAGCGAAATAGTAATAATAGAATCAATAGCAGAGCGAGCGGAAAAGCAACCAGCACAATCGCATATAAATAAAAATTAAGTTTTTATTTTGGAACACGCTCAAGTGATGCACACACACACATACGCCGAACACTCGCACACGTATTTGTGTATGGGTGGCCTCAAGTGTGTGTACATATTTTGATGTTAGGTGGGAAAAAAGCGGGCGGCAGTTTACGCAATCGCCGAGCAAAAACCAGAGAGCAGCTACGTTGTGAAAAGTGTGCTTTTTGTGTGTTTACAAAGAGACAAACAAGACATCCGTCGTCTGTATGTATGCGCAGGTGGAGTCGGTTGCTAGCTGAAAAATCAACGAGCGGCATTTTTACGCATTTCCAATACGCCAACTGTGTATGTGTACGTGTGTGTGTGTATTTTGGTGTTTTTATTTATTTATTGTGTTTCTCTTTCGGTGCCTCCGCTGTTGCCGTTACGAGTGACCTAACACATGCACACATTCGTATGTACTCGCCAATATGTATGTAGCATGTATATGCGTGTGTTTATTTATATGGCTGTATGTATGGGCGTTTGTTTGCCTTTTGTTGTTCTCGTTAATTTTATTTTGGTTTCGTTTTGCATGTTTATGCATGCAAGCTCGATCGATTGATGGGGAGCCATGTGGGGCCTGCCAGTGCGAGAGTTCTCAATCTGTATCAGTGTATGTGTGTGTGAAGCCAAACAAGCCGAAGTGTGAGCAGTAGACAGTGTTGCCAACGTCCGTTTATCAACTCGTAGAAAACAGCTTTATTTGATTCCCCCCTTTCGCACTGCGACCCACAAGATGCAGATCCTCGAAAGGTTTTGGTCGCCATGGAAATAGCACCGCGTGCATTTACATGTTTTTTCGTATGTACATATTTTTGTATGTAAATATGAAGTTTAATTTTAAAAACCATGAAAATAAATTAGATGCTGCGAGCTCTTATGCTTCCAATCTATGTAACAGGTGTAAAACAACGGTTTGCCAAAACCAAATAATATTTAGTTGTTAGTTTGCTTTTAGTAAAACATCAATATCTGTATTACAGGCTCGAAGCTAAAACGACACTAAAAAAATATTAAAAAAAAAACCTATTAAGTCGTGGGCCAAGCTAAATGTATAGTTCATTCAACTGCAAGCTTTTATTATTACTATTATTTATTTTAAGATGTTCTTCCTAACGCTACAAGTACAAAAGATTTATAATTTATTGCGCTAGTCACACAGGACAAGCTATAGTTTTCAGTTTTATTTTAAATTTTTACGTTTTATTTGTATAACTTTTATTTTAAAAGTCGATTGCAGTAATCGTTTAAGAGAGTCTTAAAAGTAAGAAATTCATAAACAAAGCTTTGGGTTACCGGTACCTTAAACATATTATACAGTATGTCAAAAAAGTCTTTTTACAATATTTCACGTTTTTAAGCCCTAAAAAAGTAACTTAGCAACGCTTTTTAATTTTTTGAAAAATTTATTACGATTATATAGGTATCAATTTACATATACCTCTAACTTGTTTTTTTTTTTTAATCTTTTCGTTTGGTTTCACTTATATTTTGATTTTAATTTATTCAAATATAGGAAACAATTTTTGGTTTAAATTTCAAAGCTAGTTTAAGGACTTTTTTCTCTGGGAAATTACCAATCCTAGCTTTAAAAAAGTCCAATTCGTCAGTAGCTAAATTGCCAATCCACGGCCATAACCCAGTTTAATTCCACGGCTTTTGAATGATTTATTCGGCTATTTCTGGCATGTAATCGCCTGTTGGCAACACTGGCCGCAAGCTCAGTTTTGGAGAGAATGAGACATACATACATACATTAGCTTCCATGTTGAGTGTGGAGTTGGAGATTTTTCCATCGGTGCTGTTGTTGCTTTGCGCCGGCAATATGCCAACTTCTCTACATTACACACTGCCCGGGAAAGCGAAAGAGAGCAGAGCGCAAGCGTGTTGCCGCTCTCTGTGCTGGTCAGCCGTGTGCGTGTGTGTTTACTCACGTAGTGCCAGGCGCGTAGTAGTAGTAGTTGTGTTATTATTATTATTATTGTTGTTGCTTCAATCGGCGCTTGTTTTTGTTGCCGACCGAGGTATGTACGGACAGATGTATATGCGTTTCTGTGTG
Organism: Drosophila punjabiensis; assembly: GCA_008042585.1. Lineage (NCBI taxonomy): Eukaryota > Metazoa > Arthropoda > Insecta > Diptera > Drosophilidae > Drosophila > Drosophila punjabiensis. Next base: position 12,079 of record VNJR01011664.1, on the reverse strand, counting down.
CGCGGCTGCGGTAGCAAAACAGAGTAAAGCAAAAACCGAAACAGCAACGAAATGGTTGTGGGCGGGGGAGGGGTTGGAGCGATGGTGCGGTGAGGTGTGAGGGAGACAAACTGCCAGTCAGCAGGGCAACCAGAATCAGGCATCGACGTCGCTGTATCAGTGTGCTTCTTTCCCTGAGTGTGTGTGTTTGTATGTACGTATATATTTGGAAAATAATTTGTGGCTGACGAAAAGAAGAAACCTTGGGGCCAAAACGAAAAGAGAGCGAAAAGCGCGTGAAAAGCTGTGAAAAAAAGCAAATGATAAAAAATGAATGCACTCGATGTACAAACGTTAAGAAAATAAAATAAAAGGTAACAACTATAGATGGGTTTTCAAAAAAGGCTCCACAAACAAAATCTAGCTCTAGCCAAAAAGTTACTGTAGATACGATACCATGTGTATGTACATATAAAAACATCAGGGAAATTACTTAAGCTAAGTAATAACAGTGCTCGAAAAAGTGACCAAGTTTAAAAGAATATAAAATAAACATAAATAAATGCCAAATGTAGTTAGACAAAGATAAGTTTGAGAGTTATTTCAGTGGAAAAGTTGTTATTCAAATATAATTTAACCCTTACCCCATTGAATGGAAAAAGGTTTAGTGACTTAAGATGAATCAAGCAAAAAATAAAACAAAATACATTGGATATCCTTACAGGACAACAACAACAAGAACAACTAGAAGAACATTGGACAAAGGGGATTTACCTTTTAAATGGCCGCCACTACAACATCAACAACCACAACACTAGCAACAACCACCGGCAATAGCAACACCAACAACAACAGCAGCATCAACAGTGCCAGCAGCAGCAACAACAATAATAATAATATTCTAACGGTACATACCGTTCTAAACACTCCCACCAGCATTGCAGCCGCTGCCACAGCCGGCGTCGCTGCCTCTGCCGCAGCCGACGCAGCCACTGTTGCCATTGCCAAGGACATGTTGCAGCTGCATCACGGCGCAGCAGCAGCAGCCGCCGCGGCGCTGAACAATAATAACAACAACAATAGCAGCAACAGCAGCAGCGCCGAGCTGATCAACAACAACTCAGCAAACCACCCACCTGCCAGCACCACCACCCCCTCCGCCTCAGCCACCGCCAGCGCCTCACCTCCGCCGTATGGAGAGCTACGGTTCAACCAGGAGGTGCTGCCCATCACGGACGCGGTGACAGTGATCGGACGCAACTCCTCCACATCGCTGGTCCACTTTAATGTGGCCGAGAACAATCTGGTGTCGCGTAAGCACTTCCAGGTCCTCTTCGACGTGGAGCTGCGCGCCTTCTTTGTCCAGTGCCTCAGCAAGAATGGTATATTTGTGGACGACTTCCTGCAGCGCCGTAATGTTGATCCATTGCGTTTGCCGCAACGGTAAGTGGAATTACCAGACTGCATTTTGTTTTTGCAAGTGTATGCTGATATTGAATCTTCTTTTTGCAGCTGCTACTTTCGTTTCCCTAGCACGGAGATTCGGATTGAGTTTGAGAGTTATATGCCCGCCCCACCATCGGATGCTGCCGGCACTCACTCGCCATCCTTGGTCGTTAGCAGCGTGGGTGGCGTAGGTGCCGGGGGCGCCCATGTCATCATAACGCCGCCGCCGAGGGACGATTTGCAGCAGCAGCAGCAGATACACCATCACCAGCAGCAGCAACTGCAGCAGCAGCACCACCAGTCAGTGCAGCACCTGCCGCTGCAACAGCAGACGGCGCACCATCCACTCCCGCATGCACCACACCACCCGCTCCACCACACAGCTCTGCAACAGCAGCAACAACAGCAACGCGCCGGCAACATCGTTGTGGGGCCTCCGGCGGGGGCAGCTGCCCACCTGATAGCCGCCGGAGATGGACCCGGTATCTACTCACCGCTCAAGATATCTATACCCAAGAAGGAGCAAAAGAGCCCCTACCTGTCACCAACTGGCAAGTGGAATTTCCTCCTATTTCCAATATTTCAAATAAGTTTATATAAGTCATTTAAAGTCATCAAAAGCAAACAAAACGAGACATGAGATCTTGTACCTCATTTCAAATACTAGTACCATTAATTTTCCATGCTAATTGAGCTTATTTTGGGTCTAATCACAGGTACAATAAGCGCTGCCAACAGTTGTCCGGCTAGTCCACGTCAGGGTTTCATTCAAAATCAGCCCAGCAATTACAACAACTACAGTAACAACAACACGGTAAGTAACTAGCGAAATGCGAAGCCATTAATATAAAGATTAACATGAAACTTATCAAACATTACAAATTTACAGCAGGATCTGTTCCAGACTCCCTCCACAGCCAGTTACAATCACAACGAGAAGCCTCCGTATAGCTACGCCCAGCTGATCGTTCAGGCAATATCGGCCGCTCCAGACAAGCAGCTGACACTCTCGGGCATTTATTCGTTCATTGTCAAGCACTATCCGTACTACCGCAAGGAGACAAACAAGGGCTGGCAGAATTCCATACGTCATAATCTCAGTTTGAATAGGTGAGCCTCATCCACTGGGATCCATGAATGGATGATTCAAACTGTGACTGAGCTAGATCACCTCGGTTGGTGATGTTGCAAGGCTTAAATAAGTGCAGCATTTTCAAATTGAAAATCTTTACTAGATTATAATATTTTTCCTAAATATTCATCTTAATGTTCTTGCTTAATCTTTCAGGTATTTCATCAAAGTGGCCCGGTCCCAGGACGAGCCGGGCAAGGGTTCCTTCTGGCGGATCGATCCGGACAGCGGCGCCAAGCTAATCGATCATAGCTACAAGAAGCGTCGCCAGCGAAGTAGCCAGGGCTTCCGTCCGCCTTACGGAATGCCCCGGTCGGCACCTGTCTCGCCCAGTCACATGGGTAGGTTTCTGGACAACAAGTTTGCCGGCCGTTATTACATATTTAAATATCGATTTTTCATTGCAGATAATTCTCGCGAGAGTTCGCCGTTGCAAGATATCGTGCTGCAATCTGCTCCTGGTTCGCCGGGAATGTCGCTGGAGCAGCGGGCAGCTGATGCCGGTATGAATACTTTTGAAGATATCCAAGTGAAGCAATATAACCCATGAAATTCCTTCCAGAAATCTACAACTCTCAAAATGCACACCAGCAACAACAACAGCAACAGCAGCAGCAGCAGCAGACGCTGTCAAACAATTCCAATCAGTACAGGTAAGGACTATTATCCAGTCATCAATGCAACCTAATTTCTATGTCCTGACTTTCAGCAGCGGCAGCCCGTACTATGTAACCAATCAAAACTCTGGAGTTGAAGGTAGCAACGCAAGCAGCGGCGGCGGCGGGGTGGGAGCTTTGATTGCGCTAAAGCGTAACCATGTAATGGCCGGAGGGGCATCGCAGCATTCGTTGCACCAGCAGCAGGCGGTGGCGCAACAGCAACAGCAGCAGCAGCAGCATTCAGAGATTATCTACGAGGAGATGCCGACCGACTACAGTGGCCATATCGAGGCCAGCGAGGAGGAGTGCGTCACCACTGCCACTGCCACCGAAGCAACCGTGGCCAAGCGACCCAAGTACGTGTCCGAGGTGCTCTGATGCGTGCGGATCCAGAAGCACCGGCAGAACAAGGGCAAATAGTGGGCCCCACGGCGGGGTGGAAACGATGAGAAAGCAAAACAAAAAGTATCTCCATCTTGTATATTGAATTTGCCAATCCTAAACCCAGACCACAATCCAGAATCAAAACCATTACAAAAGCGAACCTAGAAAGACGCTAGCGAAGCAAAGCAAGGCAAACGAAGGGAAATTTGTATAAAATTAATATGGAACCATTTACCATAATGGCAACTGTGAGATTGTGCTTAAATTATACCGTTCAACGGCGGCAACTCTGCATGGCAAGTGCACACTTTTCGAAATTCGATATTCGAGATCCAATTCGAAGTTACGACCCCTTTTACCCCCTTTTAGATCTGACGAATTCAATATGCTAGATGACGCTACTCTCTAAGTAATAATAATACATTTTAAGTTTAAAGTGAGGTAAAGCAGCAAGAAAACAAAGCAAACAAAATTATATACATAGATATATGCGATTGATTATATTGTAATGATTGATGATTATGATTGTTTAAGATGTTATAGCTATGTGACCGAAAGCATGAGATAGTTGGGGGGAAATCAAGCAACAAGCAACCACAAACCACACAAGTAACAAACAAAACAAACAGGCGAATGAATATTATTACCTATCTACATACCTTTACCTATATCGATTTAAATATAAAATATATATATATATATAAATATATATACAAAACATTAAAATACAACATAAAAAAGGATGAAAATAAATAAGTAATATCTACAAATTTACGGATACAACAATAATAACAACATATAAAGAATGAAATGATTGCACACATTATTATTCTTATTAATGAAGAAAATCCCATTTAAGTGTTTGGACAAATTGTGTATTAAAAAAACAGAAAAACAAAAAAAAAAGAGAACAAAAATCAAATGTACATTTTCTTGTTTCAATTTAAAAACAAAAAGATAAGATGAAATACTTATTTTATCAAATAGACGGATAAAAAAAGGTAAACAACACAACAACCTAAAATTTCTGGTGTCATTGACTAAGTTAACACAACATATGGGCAAGTCTATGATGTCGAACCCTACATTCGTGCGCATTCAATTATAAAAAGTTAGCTGTAGCTCTTACTTAGTGCGACTTTTCATTTTAAACATTTGACATAGTCAAGGATAATTCATAAAAATTTAACAATTCGCACGTAAAAAAAAGAGGTCACTTTTGCGGCGAGCTGTTCAAATATGGATTTTAGTGGAACCCCAGGGAATATTTTTTAGAAACAAATTTTATGCGTTATTGTCCTTTTCCTGTGCATTTATTTTACTTTACAATTTTGTGTAGTTTATTTAATATTTAATACAAATCCCTGTAGCACGTTTTAATCTTATTCCTTCATACTTTTCATGGTTTTTACTAGTTAAGTAAATTAGAAGAACATATATCCATTTAATTTGGACTCGTTGCATTTTTCTAGTGATGTTAGGAAAAAAGTTTTCAACAAAAGAAAACAGGTATATTTTTAAAATGTTTTTCATCAAAAATAGTGAGAAAATGTGTTTGCGCGAATATGCATGCGAATATTATGAAATTTGTTTTACAATATGCTAAAGTCTTTCAAATTTGATCTGATTTTGAACATTTCTCAAAGTTACTAAGTTGGAAAAAATAATTTTTGAGAATTTTTAAGTTTTAGGCCACGGTTGTAATTTCTGTTGAAATGTTCATTTAAGACCAAAAACAATACAACTCGGCTTCTAATGTGAAAACTACTTATAGGCAATATAATATAAAAGTTAAATTTGTTTTGAAAATGCGCTATGTAGCCCTGCTGTCATTTAGGTAAGGCTTCAAATGAAAACGCGAATGCAGCATCGCACCCGAACAATTGATGAAAATGAAAGTTTTTCTTTATTTTTTTTTTTGTGTATTTTACATTTGTTTATTTAATAGGAAGGACGTTTGTCTTTTGTTATCGAATAGAGTAGATTGAACTTTTCTTCAAAGGTCATCATTTTTGATTTACCAGGCCCATGGTAGAATTCCCTTGCTGTCATTTGTAAAAAGTTTATAAGACTCAGCAAGCTCTTAACATACTCGGTGTTGATTGCCTTTGGCCTGGGGTCTATGGATACCGTCAGGCCATCCGCATCAGAAGACAAGTTCAATTTCTCGATCTTGAACGGATTTGGGTTTGCATAGTCCTCCGTTTCCTGCTTGTTACTCTTGTTGGCGAGGCCTTTGAACTCCCACTTTTGTAAGTCGTTTGTGTTAAGTACAAATCCATGAATGGCCACATACTTCTCCACTAACTGATAGCGAGTTATTTCCCTCATAGACTTCATCACGATTAGGAACTCTCTGAAAACATCCGAGCCCAATTGATAGACCTCATCTGGGAGCTCTGTCGCCTTTCGCGAATATCGTAATTGCATCTGCGTGACAGTGTCCTTGATGAGACCCTCCTCTTTGACGTGGTGGGCGAACTCAAAGTATAGAAGCAGATCGGCAAAGGGCATTCGTGGCAGTCTTTTCTGGATGATGCTTTGGCAGGCTTTCTTCAACGGCTCGACCATCCACATGATGGCGCACTCCATCAGGCTGATAATATCCTCGTTGCTGTAGCTTTCTAAGGTCTCCTCGCTGTAGGTGTAGACGTACATCCTGAACTTTTCAAAGGTATCTGCCTTGACGTTGGTAAGAACGATTTCTCCGGTGGAAGACTCCTTAAAGCCGGACAGGAAGCTGCGCTTGAAGAATTCGGAGGCAACGCCCAATATTACTTTGTGACACCGGAATATTCGCGATTCGACGGAAATACAACAGTCTGTAAATTCATCCTCTTCGGTGAGGCTCTTGAAGGAGCTGGCCAGCCTTTGGAAATAAGTATTATAATATTAACTTTAGGCTTTAGTTATAATAACTTACCAACTTTCCATAGTTGCTTCTCAAAAGTTCAGGCTCAAGAAATGCGCAACTAAATTAAAATCCCCTATTTCCCCACCGGAACCCTTTGTGTTTTGCACTAAAAAATGCCAAAAAATGTGAGTGGGGATCCTGGCATTATCACATTCCAAAGCTTCAAAATGAACGAACTAGTGGTTCGCTAGCAGCAAGCGAAGAACTGGAGGCGCAGCTTAAAAATCCTTAAATCAATTAACTAAGGCAGAAATTTTAGCTTTGTCAATAGGTTTAAACTACTTAAAAAAAAAGATTTCAAATGTTTAAACAAATATTTATAAAAGGCAAAAGCAGATCAAGTGTGACCAACGTAGTTAATACCGTAGCATTTAACAACGACTTTCAATCGGTCACACTTTGCGGGATACCTGAAAAAAGATTGCAATTCTCTTCATTCTAGAAAATAATCAATCGTCGTCAAAATGGTCAAAGCTGTCTGCGTAATTAATGGCGATGCCAAGGGCACCGTTTTCTTCGAACAGGATGTAAGTACATATACTCGATTAAAGTGCATTCGTCTCAAGTTTCCTGCCAAAATGGCTGACGCGCAAAAACAAAAACAACAATGGCCGGAGTAGTTCTAAAGGTCGGATCGCCGGGTGCCTCCTTTCCCCGCCGGAGCTCCCGCGTCCACTCGCATTAAGCTGCTTTAATTTCTGCGTTCATCATTTCAATTAAGTTCGATTGCGGTTGTGCCGAGTCACCTAACAAATGCAGAATTATATAAGCACAACAACGCTGCGCCGGACATGCTCCTGCGGGCTCAAGTACACACATATGGAAGAACAGTAGCGGTCACAATTATAGCACCAATTAATTTACAGATTTGAAAAATAATATTAATATTGTAAAAACAAAAGCATTGAATCAAGTACAACTGCTTAAATCGGGTCGAAGATATGATAAAGGGAGTACTTGTGCTACGAGCACTGTTATATGTACTTGTCATGATTAAACACAACTATATAGCCTTATCAGCAAGAAGCATTATCTTTTGCGTCGGTTTAATTGTACCCGATCCCTCTCTTTTTGGTCGCCCACAGAGCAGCGATACTCCCGTGAAGGTTACCGGAGAGGTGTGCGGCCTGGCCAAGGGCCTGCACGGATTCCATGTCCATGAATTCGGGGACAACACCAACGGCTGCATGTCGTCCGGGCCCCACTTCAACCCGCACGGCAAGGAGCATGGAGCTCCTGCCGACGAGAACCGTCATTTGGGCGATCTTGGTAACATCGAGGCCACTGGCAACTGCCCCACTAAGGTCAACATTAGCGATTCCAAGATTACGCTCTTTGGCGCTGACAGCATTATCGGTCGCACCGTGGTAGTTCATGCCGATCCCGATGACTTGGGCAAGGGTGGCCACGAGCTGAGCAAGTCCACGGGCAACGCTGGTGCCAGGATCGGGTGCGGCGTCATTGGCATCGCCAAGATCTAATCCGCTGAAGGACGGACCGCTTCTTGAGAGAAAGACACGCCTGTGGAGTTCCAATTCCGAACTAATCTATTTAGCACTACTTACCTATTGGAGAAATGCAAATGATATACATACCTATTTCTACATATACATAGCCTGTGGTCTGTTAGGTTAATGCGCAACCTTTGAGGTTCTATATAAAAATGGTGTTTTCGAATTAACCCTTGATCAAAATGGATTGTTTTTTTAATTATTATAAACCACAGCAAAGCAAAATGGAAAAGGGTTTGTATCGGCATGTGGTTTATTTTTGTGACTTGGCGCGCAGTGCCTCACAACATTTGGTTTTATATATTTTATAGTTGAGCTTGCGTACTTCTATTCATTTTCTACTAACTCCAGCAACGATGAAGTTTTTTTTTTTTTAATTTAAAATAAATATAAATATTTAAAATATATGGCTAAATCGCCTCGGCTGTTGATATTGATCAATAATATAAATATTTTTTTTTTTTTTTCAAACAAATAATTCTTTCCCGTTTTAGAAACTTTCTACGAATTCAAATCAAATGAAATATGAATTTTAAACTTTAAAAATATATTTTTTAATTTCAATATTTAGAATACAAACCATTTATGTTGCATCCCTGGTATACGTATGACCAGCTGCTAATAATATCGCCTGCTTTATTTTGGTATTTTTCGCCTGCCAGCCCTGGGTATGTCGTGGCGTTCGCCACTCGGTCACACCACCAAAAAGCGCTGTGTAATTCTGCTGTGAAACAACGAAAAAAAAAAGATAGGAACAAAAGTGAACGCTGCATGACATTTCCGTTGAAAGTAGGAATAAAATAGATTTTGTACTCAGAAAAATAGGCGGCACCGCATTATAGCTAAAATGACTGGTGAGACCAAGCAGGAAAAGAAGCCGCAGCCGGCGGCTCCCGGCGATGCCAAGGATCTGAAGGCCAAGCAGGCGGCGGCGGCGGCGTCGTCGTCCGAGGGCAAGAAGGAGGACAAGGACAAGGAGCAGCAGCAGGAGCTGTCCGACGAGGACCAGCAGCTGCAGGAGGAGCTGGAGCTGCTGGTGCTGCGCCTGCAGGAGTCCGATAAGAAGCTGTACCAGCCGGCGCTGGAGATGATGGCCAAGCTGATCAGGGCCTCCACCACGTCGATGACCTCGGTGCCGAAGCCGCTGAAATTCATGCGTCCGCACTACGACACCATGAAGAAGGTGTACAAGCACATGCCCGACGAGCAGACGCGCCAGCTGTGCGCGGACATCATCTCGGTGCTGTCGATGACCATGGGCAGTGGCAAGGACTGCCTGGCCTACCGCTTTCTGTGCGACCGCAAGCAGCGCATCGGCGACTGGGGCCACGAGTATGTGCGTCATCTGTCGGGCGAGATTTCGGCCCACTACCACGACACGACGGGCGACTTCCGCACCCAACTGATCGAGCTGGTCAAGCAGATAATTCCCTACAACATGGAGCACAACGCCGAGGCGGATGCCTGCGATCTGCTGATCGAAATTGATCACCTTCATCTGCTCGGCGACTATGTCGACGAGTCGGCCTATCCCCGCGTCTGCCTCTACCTGCAGTCGTGCTACCCGTATGTCCCCGAGCCGGACAACACCATCATCCTGGAGACGGCCCTGCAGCTGGCGCGCAAGTTCACCCAGCACACGCAGGCCATGCGGCTGGCTCTGATGCTTAACGACATGGACAAGATCGGCGAGATCTTCCGGGAGCCCAAGGAGCCGGCCATGCAGAAGCAGCTGGCCTTCATGCTGGCCCGCCAGCAGATCTGTCTGGAGCTGGACGAGTCGGTGGCGGACTACGATGACCTAATGGAGATAATGTCGAATGCAAACCTGAACAAGCACTTCCTCAATTTGGCCCGCGAGCTGGACATCATGGAGCCGAAGACGCCGGAGGACATCTACAAATCGCATCTGGACAACTCACGGTCCCGCTTCGCCTCCATCCAAGTGGACTCGGCCAAACAGAACCTGGCCGCCAGCTTTGTCAATGGTTTCGTCAACGCCGGCTTCGGCGTGGACAAGCTCCTGTCCGAAGATGGCAACAAGTGGCTGTACAAGAACAAGGAGCACGGCATGCTGTCGGCCACCGCCTCGCTGGGCCTGATCCTGCTGTGGGATGTGGATGGCGGTCTGACGATGATCGACAAGTACTTGTATTCCACCGACGACAATATCAAGTCCGGCGCTCTGCTAGCCTGCGGCATCGTCAACTGTGGCATCCGCAACGAGGTCGATCCGGCTCACGCCCTGCTCTCCGACTACATTGACAACCAGAACTCGTGCATGCGTGTCGGTGCCATCCTTGGCCTGGGCATTGCCTATGCTGGCTCCAATCGCTCCATTGTGATTGACACTCTAAAGACCGTCTTCTCCTTGGGCAGCAACAACAAGAGCTCGGCCAGCGTTGAGATCCTTGGAATCACGGCCTTATCGCTCGGCTTGATCAGTGTCGGTTCGTGCAACGCCGAGATCACGGAGATCCTTCTTCAGACCATTATGGGACTGACCAAGTCCGATCTGAAGGACACCTACACGAGGTTCCTGTTCTTGGGCTTGGGTCTGCTCTACTTGGGCCGCCAAAAGTCCACCGAAGCCGTTATGATGACCCTGGAGGTACTGGAGGAGCCGTACCGCAGCATGGCCACAACAATGGTGGACATTTGCGCCTACGCAGGCACTGGCAATGTGCTCAAGATCCAGCACCTGCTTCACATCTGCTCGGATCACTATGAGACGGCCAATGCCGACGACGAGAAGGAGAAGAGCAAGAAGGACAAGGGCAAGGACAAGGTAATATTGGTTTTAATCCGAATTTAATGGTTATATTCACCTCATTTCGTTTGTTTCAGGACAAGGAAAAGGAGAAGGAGAAGGAAAAGGAGCGCGAAAAGGATCTTTCGGCCACCCAAGCGATCGCCGTACTGGGCATTGCCCTTATCGCCATGGGTGAAGACATTGGCGCCGAGATGGCCTACCGTTCCTTTGGCAACCTGCTGCGCTACTGCGAGCCGGCCATCAGACGCTCCGTTCCCCTGGCTCTGGGCCTCATATCCGCCTCCAATCCCAAACTGAACATCCTCGATACGCTGAGCAAGTTCTCCCACGACAGCGATGCCGAGGTGGCCCACAATGCGATCTTTGCCATGGGCCTGGTAGGCGCCGGCACCAACAACGCCCGCTTGGCCTCGATGCTGCGCCAGCTGGCCCAGTACCACTCCAAGGATCCCAGCAACCTGTTTATGGTCCGCATAGCCCAGAGTCTGACGCATTTGGGCAAGGGCACCCTTTCGCTGAGTCCCTATCACAGCGATCGCCAGTTGATGAATCCCATGGCCGTTGCTGGTCTGATGGCCACTTTGGTCTCGCTGCTGGACGTGAAAAACCTGATCTTGAACCGCTCCCATTATCTGCTCTACACCTTGGTCCCGGCCATGCAGGCCCGCATGCTGATCACCTTCGACGAGGAGCTCAACCAGCTGCAGGTGCCTGTCCGCGTGGGCATTGCCATCGATGTGGTCGGACAGGCTGGCAAGCCGAAGACCATCACCGGCTTCCAGACCCATACCACGCCCGTCCTGCTGGCCATCGGCGAGCGTGCCGAGCTGGCCACCGATGAGTATCTGGCGCTGACGCCCGTCATGGAGGGATTCGTCATACTGAAAAAGAATCCCAACTTCGTGAAGTAGGAAAGTGCATTGCATTCAACCATCTAACGTTTAAGGTCACACGTGAAATTGAAGTTCAGTAAACTAACTCCCAAATAATTAATTGTTTCCCCTTATTTGGCAATTGATTCAAAGGTCATTAATACAAAATATATATCTACTTATAAAAAAATAAAATATGTATGTGTTAGCATGGATTGTATCGCCCATTTAGCATTTCAGTATTAACATTACATTAAGTACATAAGTAAGCATTTGTTCCTTTCCATCGTTTCAAGAACAAGATGAGTAGATTCAGGATTAGAAATAAGAATAGACTACGGTCACTCTGCGATTTACCAAAAAGAGAACGAGTTGTGAAATTTAGAAGAAAATAATAAAAATCGAAAAA
>VNJR01011651.1:0-24004 GCA_008042585.1 Drosophila punjabiensis | reverse complement strand
AATATATAATAATATAATTTTCATGCAAATCTAGCTCTACTATATTGATACGTATGTGCCAAGAATTGAAAGCGAGGTGCAATTTTTCAGCACAAAACAATAAACAAATATTAAATTGTCTCCAACTCGAGCTTTCAATTTTTTGCACAAATACCTCTTTCTCCTGATTGCGGTATTTATATACTTTCAACAGCCACTTTCCTTTGGTGAGATCCCTCGGTGATGGCTGGAGTTCGGCGCAGGAAGAAATTAATTTCGCGACCGACACGAATATTGTTAATAACAAATAGCGCGTCGCGGGCAACAATTATTTGTTTTAATAACAAATACTTTTCAATGCACAGAAAAAAAATATAATTTTTTAATTGCACTTTTTATTTGTATGTGTTACTGTCACTTTTAATTTTGTGGCACTGTCACTTTTAATTTGTTGCCTTTTTTATATAAAATAATTCTTGTCCACCCGGGGGCGCCATGAAATTTCTAAATAGTTTTTTAGAACTTCAAAAACCGAAAACAACTTTGGTGGCAAGAAATTATTTTTTATTTGGCAAGAGGAAAACGAAAGACGTGCGCTCGATTTCATTTCAATTTTTCGACAATTCTTATATTTTACACAAGAGACCTTAAAGCCTAGCTTGACGACGGTTGGCGAAGGCGGGGCGAATTCGCAATGAGCGAGAGAGAGCTTTATTGTGCTCCCGCCTTCGCCCTACACTAGCTTACACTAGACTTCATAAAAACAAAAAATACAAATTCAAAATAAAACTCAAATGAGCCAACACCCACTTTCAGGTGGCATTACTTAAAATTTAGATTACCTATCGTCAGTTTTTTTTTCTTTAAATGATAGATACAGACATTACTTGTAAACTAAGCTGAAAAAACGGCACTTGGGTTTGGGCTTGCACAGGTAAATCGCTACCTGCCAGGTGTCAATTTTTTCCCTTTTTTCTGGCTAAAGTAGTCTATATCTTCTGAAGCCGATGAAAGCCACCGAGTACACTATAACTACGACTTTTATAGATATTTTTTGGACCAAAATCAACTTTTATCGGCTGCGACGCACAGTAGCGCCTTTGCTCATTCTACGTTGCAAAAATCATAACTTTTGAACCAAATAAGATAGCAGGTAATTGTTGTAAAATTTCCATATGTATTGGATAACGTGACACGCCCACCCATTCGCCTTTTTTAGGGCTATCAAAGTGGAAAAATCGATTTTTTTCTATGAAGACAATTTTTTAAAAATATTTTTTATTTAATTTTTTTTATCTTTATTTTTATGTATTTGCTTAAATAAAAATATTTTTAATGCAAAAAAAAAACATTTTAATTTATAAAAATAATTTTTGGCTGACCTTACAACAAAATTTGTTTGTTCTTTTTTGTATTAGTATTATTAAAAAACCAATGTAAAGGAAAGATTTTTCATTCAATACAAAAAACATGAACAAAAAATTTAAAATTTTAACCCTAATACGCGTTTTCGCGCTTAAGACCAGATTTTTTTTTTGGTATTTTGATCAGTTTTACCCCTGAGTTGCTTTGGTTTATGTTTAAATTATTTGATATGTATTTGGTTCAAAAGTTATGAGTTTTGCAACGTAAAATGAGAAAAGGTGCTACTGTGCGTCGTCCACAGCCACGGCGTTATTAACGCATTTATTACTTGGGCTGATCTGCATAGGGGAGCTGGGTCTGGAACAAGCAAAAAAACTATCATAAAGTTGCTTCTTGTTTTGTTGACGGAGTCACTTAGCAGTTATAGCGATTTAAAGTGATAATCCGTCTTCTGGAAACGGTTTGATAGTTCCGACATGTGCGCCGGAATACATAAAATCGGCGCAACCAACATGAGCGAAATTTTCGCAGAGCCAACAGTGGCATGCTTCGCAGTTACTTTGCGGCGATTCGCACAATTAGCAGCACAACCGGAGCCAAAACTAAAAACAAACAAATTGGCAAAATAATTAGGATTCCGCGGCGAAGAAACCAATTAAAACGGAATGCAAAGGGCGCAGAAATACTTTTATCTAAAAGCCAAAAAACAATGAGTTTGCGTAATTGATCAGCATGTGCATATCACTTGCGCCAACAACAACACAAATGCGATGCAGAGATGAGCTAATATCGCATCATCTGGCACCCAAACATATAAAGGGCTTGGTTTTGTAAGGGGAACTTAAGAATACTATGCTTACATTTATTTATGTTGATTAACCAACATAATAGCTATAAAACGTAATTTACGATAAGGAACAAGTGGCATTAAAATAAAACAGTAAAAGAAATAACAGTTTTTTGACATGTGAACAACAAATAAGTGATTACAATATAAGGACCCGAGAAGTGTGTTGACCTCTTGACTCGCCGGAATTCCTTCGCTTGAGCGGCCTTCTGATCCTCGAGTTGGCCAAAGATACTCTCGGTTTAGACGTCCCTGACAAAGTTAATGTGTTGATCACTTCCAAGGGCGTCGTTCCTGATGTACCACGGTCATCGAGGGAACAACGATTAACATAAACATTTGCCATTTTTTCACAATGCTGAGCTTGCTAGTTAGATTCAGCAGTCATTTGAGTTTAGCACGGCATGTAGCTGCTTTCTTTGTTGTGTGTTGCATCCAGGTGAGTCGTTCCAGGATTACACCAAAGTAGTGCGCTTGGGGTGATTGTGGAATGGTGACGTCATGCAGATCGACCCTACGAAGTAAATGAAACTCTTGGGTGATCCTCGATGCTTCAATTACACTGGAGAATTTAACGAGGAAGGCCGTGTTGTCAGCGTAGGTGGCAAATAATTCAGTAAATCAGACATTTATTCGTGTACTAAGCCCCCTGAATGACTTTTTTTTCGGTAGAACCAAAAACCAGTGTGCAATAAAAAAAGGTTCCCACTTGCAGGCCCTGGCTACGGCTTTCAAACCTTCAAACTCTTCATAAGTAATCTTAATAATTTGTCTTGCTTATATTCGGCATTTTCCTCTATCTTTTACATTTTTAACTTTGAAATCAACTCGGTCGTCGACAATATTTTCAGTAATTCAGTCATTGAGTCGTATATGGAATCCCTTCAATCATCAATTTCTTCGGTCAAAAAACCTGCGTACGCCTTTAAGTTTAGGGAACAATGGAAAATGGCAGACCCGATTGTGTTATACAATTCAATTCCAAATAAAAACTGCAACACTTCTTCAATGCGCACCTATATTCTACATAAATCTATTTATCTTTGACATTTTTTCTTTTAATTTTGGTTCACTCAAATGGACTAATTTAGATAATTCGTTCTAATATTAAAAAAATAATAAATACCTTATTATAGTTGGTTCGCTTACTATGAGACGGGCGAAGTCCATTACTTCTTTATCATAAGTTGCAGAAAAAAACAACATCTGGCACTCCTGGCTAAGCATTCTGAAAAAAATTGAAAAAAATATATAACAATAAATAATAGAATTATAAGAAACATTGTGTTATAAGTTTATTTTATAAATATTTTCGATGTGAATGAAATTATAATGAAAGGCCGCAATATATATAAGCAACGCAGAAACTGGCAAAATATTTCAAAATTAACGCTTTAAGTAGTAACCGGTACGATTCTCCTGCAAACAAACAGTCCTGAAGAATCAGCTGTTAGCATTACTAAGAAAAACGCACGTTTTATTTGTATGAAAGCGAGCACACTGACAGCTGATCTTAGCTAACATGGATTTGATCTGAAATTATCAGCTCGCCTGTAAACTCTCAGTTCAGCTTTCAGCCGCAAACGTGCGCGCGGTCTTTGCAAGGCTGGTAATCAAAACGGCTTTGGAAAATGAGTAACCCCCAGACTAATAAGTTAAAAAATAGTAAAAGCGTACAAAAGAATTATAAACAGGGGGGGTTGGGGAAGCTTCGTAAGACAACGAGAGTCGTGATTCTTAATTAAATCATCAGAAACTCGAATTAATTTTATCTATCACCAGATCATAGTGCAATTGTCGGAGATCTTCCCTAAACGGACCACATGGGCTTCTGATTTGATCATAATCTTCAACTTTTTCAAATTGTTAAACCTCTCCTTAGGCAATTTAAAGCATTGTTCTTGATTTTATCCGGCATTTTCCCCGATTTTTTACACTTTGCGTTGAAAACTTTGAAAGCTGTTCAACAATTAAGTCGCCAACTTTTTTGTGTATTCCCTATCCGGCTAAAAATATCGACTAACTATCGCCGATATTTTCAGTAATTCAATCATTCAGTCGCATAGGAAAATATATGTTCGAAAATAGATGGACATATCTTGAGAAATGGAGAAGTAACATATTATTATTTTTTATTGTTTATATGGCAATTATATGATATAGCTGACCGATTCGGCTCGTTCCGGCTTATACACGAGTGAAAGTATATAAAAGTTTTTTTCAGATAGCTCCAAAACTAAGGGACTGACAGATGGATAGACTGACATGGGTAGATGGACTGCGCTGTTGATGCTGATCACGAATATATATACTTATAGGTTCGGAGATGGCTCCTTCACTGCATTGCAAACTTCTGAATAGAATTCTAACACGCTGCAAGGTTATAAAAATTTATATATACTTATGTAGTAGAGCATTTAAATTTAAGGCCCAGGAAGTTGCGCTGGACGAAACTTTTGAGGAAGACGACGCACAGTAGCGCTTTTTCTCATTTTACGTTGCAAAAATCATAACTTTTGAACCGAATAAGATATTCAAATAATTTAAAGGGCAACTGGCAGGTAATTGTTGTAAAATTTACATATGTATTCGATAATGTGCCACGCCCACTAATTCGCCCTTTTATAGGGTATCAAAGTGGAAAAATCAATTTTTTTCTATGAAGACATTTTTTTTAAAACATTTTTTATTTAATTTTTTATCTTTATTCTTATGTATTTGCTTAAATAAAAATATTTCGAATGCAAAAAAAATATTTTAATTTATAAAAAAAAAAATTTTGGCTGACCATAAAAAAAAATTCTTTGACTTTTTTGTATTAGTATTATTAAAAAACCAATGTAAAGGAAATATTTTTCATTCAATACAAAAAAAAAACATGAACAAATTTAAAATTTTAACCCTAATAACCGTTTTCGCGCTTAAGACCTGATTTTTTTGTATTTTGGTATATTTTACCCCTGATTTTGGTTAAGCCGTTGCATTTCCGCAGACGCAGCGTGACGCACCCGATGAAAGTTGATTTTGGTCCAAAAAATATCTATAAAAGTCGTAGTTATAGTGTACTCGGTGGCTTTCATCGGCTTCAGAAGATATAGACTACTTTAGCCAGAAAAAGTGAAAAAATTGACACCTGGCAGGTAGCGTTTTACCTGTGCAAGCCCAAACTCAAGTGTCGTTTTTTCGGCTTAGTTAAGAGGTAATGAATGTATCTATCGTTTAAAGAAAAAAACAAGACGATAGTTAATCTACATTGTAAGTAATGCTACCTGAAAGTGGACAAATTTTCAATTTTTTTCTCCTATAATGCAAATATGGAAATATTTTTCAACTTTGAATGCTCATATCTTCTACAAAAAAAGAACCTAAAATTTTATTGTAGATTCTTAATCCTTGGGAAATTCTCTGTCGATTAAGTATGGTAAATCGTGTTTGTGACATCGACTTTTTTTATTTTTGCAACGGCTTTTGTTCTAGAGGCGCTACTGTGCGACGGTGACCTGACAGTTATTATAAACCCGGCGGAAGGTGAGCAAGGTACCCATGGCCCTGAGGGTACTGCAGCTCAACCTTCATAAGAGTAAGGTCGCATCGGCGGAACTCCTCATAGCCATGGAGCAAGGGTCCGCCGACATACTGGGGACTGAAGTCCTATAACTACAACGTGTACTTTTCACCATCGCCGTATTTATACGGAAGGGTCTACACGCTAACCTTATGTCTCATTACAGCTCTGACGGCCTGACTGTGGTGATGCTGAAGAGCAAAAAGAAGCGCCTCCTGGCATCTTCTTGCTACATGACCAATGATAGGACGACCCACCGTCCCCAACGACAGATAATTTGGATCACCAACACTTCGATTATGAGATCCCCTTCGATCAAATGTAATAATCAAAACTAGTTAGTTGGGTTGAATCTTTATTAAAAGCCTTTTTGGTTTAGTAATGAGGAGCACCAATGGTGCCGCTCGTGTCGCTTGTAAGTTTCTATTTTAAGGGGGTCATCCCATGTAACGAAAAAAAAAATCGAAATTTTTTTCCCAATTAATATTATCTATAAGTTATGAAGAATATGCGTTTAAAAACATTTTTTGATATTCGGCACCATTAGAAAGTTATAGCGCTGTAAAGGAATGGCCTTCAGCGCAGCTTACTCCTGCAATGATTATTTCTATTGCGTTTTTCTCAAAACTGTGTTTCTCAAACTGATTTCCATCCTAACTCAAAAACGGCTGAACCGAATGACCTAATTGATTTTTAGGGAATGTTAAGCACACGGAAATGCATGGAATGAACTACGATCATTACAAAATATGTACAGCTTTTATTTGTTGTAGCAAAAAACTAAAAAAAAAACGCCAAAGAACGCTCCTTTTTTTCAAATGTGTGATAAAAATCCAATTCTTAGTATATTCAATTGATTGTAGTTCATAACGTCATTTTGTCTTACAGATTAAAATGCCGTTTGGTTTTTTGATTTCCGATAAGCCAAACGGACGGAATCGTGCAGATACTAAGGGTACCTTTTTTTAAGGCGGAGGTGTTCAGAACGCTGTACCTCAAGTTCCACTCAATGTTTATTTGATCAAAATTTATATTCATATTGTCGAAATATATGTTTATCAGTGATAAAAAACTTAAGGCTCTATCTTTTCACTTTACGAAGAAAAAAAATCTAAAAAACCCCTCAAAAACAGGTCGTCACATGGGATGACCCCCGTAATTAATTGGCTTACATCTAACCATGTACTTTAGAGCTAAAGGCAGCGCGGTTACACTGCAGAGAATGTCGGCAGCGGCGCGGCAGCATATATATATGTATAGCTTATATACGTATATACTCCTCGCTGCTAATAACTGGTAGCTCGGAGGAAGTTGTTTGCACATCGAATATACGTGAAGTCGTACGATAGGAATATGCTGACTTATGCACAAAAGTTATTCAAGAAATAACTCGACTGATCGTTTACGGTCAGCTCGAACCACGCCGTTGGCTTATGTAAACACTTCAACAGTGTTACAGTGTGTATCCGTTAAATACTCTTGGTACAGTGGGTATTGTTTATATGTGCACATAAAAGAAGGGAAATGTGCCCATCTTGTGATAAATAACGTTATAAAATGAAGTTATTTTATAGAAATTACATATTTCAATAATGTTTAGTAAAATGAGAATACTATCTAGAAGATATAAAAACAATTATGAAATAAAAAATATAAAAGTCGAAAAAAATATTAACAATATTTGGTAATTCTTTTATAAATATATTTTTCTTTTGAAATATTTTTTATTTTATTTATTTAGTTTTTATTTATTTATATTTTATAGTAAAAAATTATATTATGTGATTAAAATATAAAAGTTTGGGAAATTGGATAATCGTTTTTATTTCTTTTTATTTTTTATATTGTATTTGTATTTTTGTATTTGCCAAGACCCTTGTGGATGTTTTTGTTTCGAATATACCATGATGCCCCAGTGTTAGTTCGTAGGATTTTTGATTGACCGCGCTGTATGATGTCTATGTTGGTTTTGCTCGCGTTTCCCCAGCTGGGAGCCATACGTCCAGATTGGCTTGAGAGTGCAGTTGTACAGCAGGACTTTGTAGTTCAGACACAAGGGCGATTGGGCGTTTATAATACAATGGAAGCTGCTGGCTTTTAGTTTTAGGTGTAGTTTCTTGTATTCTAGATGTCTACACCGTTAGACGTCTGCCGAGGTGGACGCCGAGATACGTTACTTCGTTGACTTGGGGGATCTGTGTGCTATTCAAGAAGAGCGGAGGACAGGTTTGTCTCTTAAGAGTGAACGTTATGTGAAATGCTATGAAACTTTTGCTCGTTTATTTTGATACGCCAGTCAGATAGCCACATCTCTACTACCGTGAGGTGGTTGGCGGGTTGAGATGTTGAACGGACTGGGCATCTGGAGCGGATCAGGATCGCAGTATTGTCGGCGAAGGTGGATGTTATTAGTCGGTCGCTCATGGAAATATCCTTTGTGTAAAGGATGAATAGAGTTGGTCCAAGTGCGCTTCCTTGTGGGACTCCAGCTTCGATTTGGTAGTTGTTGAATATTGTTGTTTTGCAACTCACTGCGAAGACTCTGTGGTAGAGATACGACTCAAGTAATTTTTGCGTGTAAACGGGTAAATGTGTTTTGATTTTATACATGAGACTGTTGAGCCAGACGCGGTCGAATGCTTCAGATTCGTCGAGGAATATCGCGCAGCAATATTCTCTATTCTCTGATGTTATTCTGTCAACATGCTCGATAGTTCCATGTTTTTCTCTGAAAGCCAAATTAATGGGCTGGGGTAATGTTATGAGCTTCCATATATAGTATTATGCGTGTTAGACGGCATTTTTCGAACAATTTGGACAGGCATGATAATAAACTTATCGGACTGTAAAAGGACGGAATCATGTGTTCTTTTCCGGGCTCCAGTATCATTATGATTATAAACTTTTTCCAGAACAATCTGTTCAATTTGCAGGTCGGTTTTGAACTTTTTTATTTACACATTCTTCCGTTTTGGTGTTGAGGAGAATGGTCTGATGAGAGATTCGGTACGGCCACGGCGCTTATTAGATGGCGTGGGATGTTTTGTGTCACATTAAAATCAACTAGACCTGATATCTATCTGGGATCTGCTGGCCAATATGAGGGGCTACCAGGAGAAACGTAGTCCAATTTAGTGCTTATATTTATAAGTGCATTATAAAGTTGCCTTCCCTTGGGGGTTATGAGGCGTGATCCCCAGTGCGTATGCTTAGCGTTGTAGTCTCCAGCAGCTATGAAACGATCCCCAAGTGAGTTGTTAAAATCCATGAATTGACCTTCAGAGATTGTGAAGCGAGGTGGGCAGTAGACAGTGGCTATGCAAAGGTTGCCTGCACTTTTACGGACTTAGCTTGCTAGTAATTTGTTGCAAATCTTTGGGTGAAATGGTCTTTGGTGCGTTCGCTAATTAGGATGCCTGTGCCACCGTGGGCTTTACCATCTGGATGACCTGTGCGGTAAAAGGTATAACCCTGTATATAAAAGTCATATCTGCTTGTAAGGTACCTTTCGACCAGCAACATGGCGTCGATGTGATTTACATTCAGAAATTGTTCTATTTTAGGTTTATGCCGTGAAATGCCGTTAGCGTTCCACATGGATATGCGTAGATTCTTCATTGATTATTTGGACTGTTGTGATACTAGCCACTGCATCACCATATTCTGGTTTTGAACCAGCGTTTGCATGATCGCTTTAATAAATGACATGAACTCTATCATACTTTGTTGCATGGTAAGCATCATAGTTTCCAAATTGCTTTGTGGCTAGACTGGACTGAACTGGACCTGCATAGCGTTTTCTGAGTGTGTGCAGGGCAGTGTGCAGAATTGTGGAAGTCTCCGCAGACTAAGCGAAGTGTGCAGTATGTCCTGGTGTGTCCATATTCTTAACAATTTGTGCTTTGTACTGGGCCGTTCTCTTTGTGTGGTTCCTCCACGGTGATCCTCCGATGCAATAAGCTTGTAGATCCGTTTTTAAGGGTTTCGCTGTCTGGCTCTAGCTCGACCTAGAAGAGTGGTTGCGGCTATTTATTGTTGCTGATAATGTTGCTGACATTCTTGGCCGAGAAACTATTGTCTTTAAGGGCTTCTAGTATCTCAGACGGCGCGCGTCAGGTTCGATTCCTTTTAGTACTACTTGTAGTCTTTTTCTGCTTTTTAGGTATTTAAATTTTTCCAGCTATTAAGACAGAGCTCGGAAGTGTTCTTCATATTTGGTTTGAGCTTTGGTTTCGTGGATGTTCCCTTTAATATGTGGAACAACATGAAAGTTCAACGGCCTTAATGAAGTCACTGGCATCGCTGGAAGATGCCTCCAAAAAAAAAAAGCCAAAAGCTACTAGTCTTCTCTAAAGAAATCTCGACCCTTAAGGAGTATAAAACCAGCGTTAATAGTCTCTAGGTCCATACAAAAAACGTCCGTGCAACTAAGGGCTATGCTGGCCTATGCTTGATCCCATGAGGGCCGCCCGATTAAACCTAACCTTACCTATCTCCAGCTGTGCAATGCACTCCACGACCCATTCGGAATATTAAAGACGACTTTGAAAACGAATCTATACCAAATGTATCCTTTTATGATAGACTAACGTAGGATTATTAAACATAAAGCTTTATCTCCCACAAAAATAGATCTTAAGTCAAAATTTTAAAGCATTTTGCTCTCGTTTCTATTATTTTTTTCATCAGAGTCACGAAGTGCCCTACAAGGTTACTAGATATTTCAAAAAGTAAAGGCGACAGCGACTTAAAGAACATTGGTTAACATTGGTTAACATTGGTTAACATTGGTTAACTATCCTTCATACTTAGCAATCGGCTTCAATATGCAGAAAAGAATTTTGTTTCTTGAATTTTTCCGCCACTGTATATACTTTATGGGGTCGGAAACGCCTCCTGCGTTGGAATTCAATGTACGACAGCTGCTGGAGAAGCTGCTCCCCAATGTTGAAGTAACTTAAAACCGCTGCTTCAAGGTTACCAGCAGCACGTGGCTAAACATTGTGGGGTTGCAGTTAGCTCCCAAGAGGACAGAAGCGGTCCTACGTGGGTGGCTCGTCGATTAGTTTGTTCAGAGCTTTAAAATACCTGGGTAATGCTGGACACCAGAATATCCTTTCGTGAGCACCGGGCTTACCCCAGTTCCAGTTCGTTCTTCGTACTGTCCGGATCATGCTGAATTAAAGAGGCCTACAACTAGGGCAACCATGCTATACGCTGCGTTTGAACGTACTCACTGACGCCGCCCTTATATAGAAGTGCCGAAACAGGCGGCACCCTGGAGCTATTGGCCAGGGAGGAGGCCATTATATTCGACCAGCTCCATGATCAGCGTGCATGATAGTCTAGGCGAGCACACTATAGTTCCAACAAAACCGCTGGGAGACATCGATGAAAGGCCGGTGAACCTACCGACTTAAACCCCA
Organism: Drosophila punjabiensis; assembly: GCA_008042585.1. Taxonomy (NCBI): domain Eukaryota; kingdom Metazoa; phylum Arthropoda; class Insecta; order Diptera; family Drosophilidae; genus Drosophila; species Drosophila punjabiensis. The sequence continues at coordinate 12,822 of VNJR01011651.1, read as the reverse complement.
GGTCGGGATCGGGAGGAAGCACCACCAGACCAACTTCTTTCTGTACTAGGACCTTAGCATCCATGGAGTCCTACCTCGGCTCAAAAGTCATGATCCCTCGCCTGGTAGCATTAATGGTAGCTAATGATGTTCTCTGGAAGGCCGTAAGTAAAATCACAGCAGCAGTCATGACCGGGCTGCAAGCCAAAAAGCGTCATAGGTATGGTGCGCCTGTCTGAAGGGGCTTTCGCGAAGCTATGCAACTACTCCTACTAGCTGTATCCCCCACCCTATTTGCTAAAGTATTTAAACAAAAAAAATTCATATGTACTTTTTGCAGTACATTCGTTAAAAATGATAATAAACAAGAAAGGCAGATACCTTTGACACGCCAAAGTTTGTATACCCTTGCAGATTGCGCCTGGATCATTAATAATCTATCCATATCTAATAATTTATGAAACAAATATGTATGTCACTATCCACAGTCCCATGAACTAACTTAAACACGGACGTGCAGAGGATTCGCTCCCCACCTGTCGCCGGGTCGCAGCGTTCACAGGCGGTCGGCTGTCTCTGGCTGCTGGGGCATAAGCGCAAGGCACTTTAAGCAATTCCCGTGATTGCATTGTTTCCAGGGCTTCCTGAACTAACTTAAACACTGACGTGCAGAGGATTCGCTCCCCACCTGTCGCCAGTTGCGCGATTTTTCTGGTAAGAACGCTGACTTGTGCACAACGATTCACGAACAACTGTATGGCCTTCGTTGCCACCCTATGCACCGGACAGCTGATCTCTACTGCTTTACGCTGGAGCCTACAGGGGGAGCCTTGGTGTTACTCGATCGACACTTCCTGTCGAAAGATCGACAGCATGACACCTCAGTGAATACTACTAAAGTAGAGAAGACAAGCTAGGCGATAGGCACGGCAAGAAGATTGGTGCTCAAACCCGCGGATCTGGCCCTTTCGCTAGGTGGGGTACCCATGAAAGCGTGGCTTTCGCGACCAAGTCGAGCCGGTATAAGCTCAATCAATGGTCGGCGGACCGGTATGCGTCTGCACCACTTCGGCCGCAAGTCTATCCTCACATGGCGGTTGGTATAAATCACATAACCCGTAAGCAGGGGTTACCTGCTGTTCAAAGAAATGTCGGACACTAACAAAACTATTCCAGGTGGCAGTCATACAAAGTGTGAAAATCTACCCGGAAATACCGCGTCTAGGGCACAGATTTTGGGAGCCCTAACCTGCATTCCACCCACCATGGAAGCGCCGGTGGCTCACTTGGCCGACGGCTCATTAAGTTCAAAAGGTTTTTGAACTAAAAAAACTCAAAGCTTCTACGAACGCCGCAAACGAGCCCTTCAGGAAGCCAGATCGATACAGGCTCTGTTACCCCGCGCCCATAATCGAGTAGATGGGTGCTATCTTTGACGACCATTTCTCAAAGTCCCCTCGTCCGAAAAGAGCTGCTAAACGTCTCCCTTGCACTTGCAAGACCCACAAAGTCAAAGCTACGAAGCTGTAACGAAACTGCATATAGTCGAGACCCTGCGACCCTATACGAATGTATGACTGAATTACTAAAAATATCGGTTTCCATACATACAGCTTTTACGATACGTTCAGTCATTCACATCGACTGGTTTACTGAAAATCCGGTTGGCAAAGAAATACCCTCTTGTAGCCCATGGACACTCGTTCTGCAAGGAATACTAGAATCTACTGTGAGACGCAAATCTTTCAGGGCCCAAATGTGCAATGTCCGGATGCCGAGGGGTCTGGTGCTGACGCTGGTCACCCGGCCGGTTATGAGCGGCAAAGAGCATAAGTTCGAATTCAATGACTACGTGAAATCACATCCCGAGTTCTCCTTCTGCCCCGGACCCAGCTACCAGATTATAAAGTAACCATCGGAAATCTTCTCCAAACGGGCCACACGAGCATTTGCTATGATCATAATCTTCAATTTCTTCAAGCTGTTAAACCTTTCCCTAAGCATGTATGATGTATCCATACATCGATGTTTCTGCACCTCTGGCAGAGTTCAGCGACAGGGTGGACCGACTGGCCATTAATGCCAGGGGCAGGTACCCGGTAATGATCGCGGGTGACTTCAAAGCCTGGACGGTGGACTAGGGCAGGGCCTACTTCCAAGGTGGGAGGCATTGCCAAATTACCAAAAGTGGCAACCGGTGTAAAGGCGGCTCAAAAGAATATTGACTTGTTATAACTCTAGACGTACGCAACGCCTTCAACACAGCTAGATGGAGCTCCATCATGGAGGCACTAACGGATCTTAAGTTAGAGTCTGCCACCACCGATGGTACGGAAATGGTGAAGCTCTCTTGCGGGGTACCCCAAGGATCCGTACTAGCACCTCTTCTCTTTGCCTGTTCGATCTGACCTCCTGAGCTTTGCCGGCGACATTGCGGTGGATGTTTTTGACAAGGAACTTTCCAGTGCCGAACACTCCTGCAACACTTGCATCGAAGCCATTAGTTCGTGATTGTCCAGTGTGGGCCTGCTGCTGGCGCCGAAAAAGATGGAAGCCGTACTTGTAAGCAGCCGTAAGAAAGTTGAGACTGCAACCATCAAGGTGGGTGACGCATCAATCAGCTCGTCTAGAGCTGCTGGATACCAGGCTCTCATTTCGTATGCCAGCTTAAAGGCAGCAACATCTTTCCGGGAGCTGTCCTGGATCATGCTAAACTGTAGAAGACCCAAACAAGGAAGAAGACAACGCCTACCAAGCGTGGCGAAAGCAACCCTGCTGTATGCTTCCCCTAACAGGCGCATGCAATGGCGACGACCTAGTACCGTCGGGGAATGAACACCATACACCGGCTCGCCGCATTGCGAATATTTAGGGCATTTCGAACGGTATCTGACCATAGCCGGGTCCACCACTGGATATCCTTGCCAAGAACCAGGCCACCCTATTTGGGCGGCTCCACGGAAGAGCCCTCCCAATAGCTGAACTCACCGGCTCAACACAAGGTAAGAGGCGTGGATCGGGAGAAATCATGGCCAGGTCAACTTCTACCTGACCCAAGTCCTGAGCTGACATGGGTGCTTTATAGGGTAAATCCACAGGCTGGAGCACAAAGACAGCGCTGCCTGCATCTGGTGTAGCGACGGCCATGAAGACCGCCGAGCACATAGTGTTCGTCTGTCTGTAGACGATCTGAAGTGGACAACCTTGTATTTGGTAGACAGCGAGGAAAACTGAAAAGCCGTGAACAATTTCGAAAATACGAACAACCACAAGCAAAACTTGTTGAAAATGGTACATGTCACTCTTATGAGACTAAAAAAAAATATAAAAAAATATATAAATATACAAAAAAATATATATAAAATATGGTATAGTAAACATAAGATTTTCTTTATGAGGAATCAACTAAGTCTTTGCTTGATGGAAGATTAGCAAACAAATTAGGTCTTGACGATCCAAGAACGCCATTGAAAATGCAATGGACTAACAATGAAATATACGAACAAGATAATTCAAAAGTAGTAGGCATACGCATCAGAATACTAAGATACACACGATAATAAGATATATATTTTTTTAACAAAATAAAAATCTACGTTAATTACAAGAGTTTCATGAATTTTTTTGGAAAGTTTGTAGCATGTCCTTATAGAGGACATCCGAAGTAGGGATGTCGGAAATATATCAAAATATTAATATATAACAATTTTTTCTCTTAAAAAAATATTATCATTGCGATATTTTTTGGGCAAAATTTTGCGATATTGATATATTTTGAGATGACATTTCCGATATTTTTAAGTTGTCTGATCACACCTGGTAGTTCGGTCTCATCTGAACGGTTGGTGTCTGCCATAAAGTGCGTTGTTTGCAATTCCAGTAGTCGGATGACAGACCAGTACGTAACAGAACGAGTTTTCCTGGAATCATTTAACGCAGATTTGTTTTCCAAATAATAATAAAAACCACTTAATAAATATGTAATAACTACATAAAATTGATATTTACGGGCTGCGCCTTATACCAACTATTGTTATTATTTTTGTATACCAAGTTTCGGAAATAAGAATTCCTTGAGAGTTGGTATATTTGCTTTTTTAATTTTAAAGTTCGACAATTTCTGTTCACTTTTTAAGTAAAAATTAATATATATTGTTTTAGTTTTAAGATTTATGATTTCAATTCACTTATTAAATAAAAATATACATATTCGTACACCTATACAAAACCCATGTTACAAAAACATTCAATCTTTATCCAAATTTTCTCGAAAATTAAAAAATATTAAAAATACTCGATATATCGATATTTTTTAAAGATTTTTTTAAATATCATCGTTAGATATTTTTTAAACAGCAAATATCAATACGATATTTTTTAAAAATCCAACAACTGCCAAAAAAATTCATAAAACTCTTGTAATTAACATAGACTTTTATTTTGATAAAAAAAATAATGAATTTGTGCTTATTTTTAATTTTTTGATCAAACATAATAATTATTATTGATTTTTACAATATAAATCAATTGTAATCATTATTATTGATGATTGTCGTAAAAGTCCAAAATTTAAAATCATCTCACAAATGAATAGATTTTCCAAAAAGGATTCGCGCGATGTTATCCTTTTTGTTCTAAGTGGTTGATTTTTTTACTTAAAAATGTTCCCGATAATCCTTATTTACGGTCCCTGGTTTTAAGTTTAGGAATGCTATCACTTCCAACAATACAATTAAAGAGGCGGTTGTAATCTGCGTATTAAACCCTAAAGTGTTGGGTTCATGCACTTCAAACTCCCGCCTACAGTGACCAATAACTTAGGGTATATAGGATCTGGATGTTAGTCGAGATACGTGAAAATTGAGCTGACCTAGCAGATAGTAGCTCTCCACGTCCCCGTGTCTTAGCTTATCTACAAAGACGACGTCAAGCATCGTTCTACGGTTAGCTAGGGAAGGAAGGTTAATTAATAGAAGTCTACTACTAAAACGCTAATCTCAGGTCGGCTGGTTAAGCCTCGTAGGTCGAAAAGCTCAAAGACTTTTTGGAAAAACTCAATGCGGCGAATATGAACTCCATACTAGAACTTCAAACGCAAGAGTCACACTCCAAAATGGGCCAAACTAACGAAGGAAGAAGAAAGGAAGCTAACTTCGGTACGCCGATAATTGTATTAATTATGATCTATCCCTAACCAATTTCAAATTAATTACTTTCATATTCATAACATTTTTACAGTCTTACATTTTGTTTTACATTTTTACATGTAAACAAAAATTTAATTTTCCTCAACATTTACTGATCGTTTGTATGGAAGCTATATGATATAGTCTTCCGACTTTTATGAAATTAGTTTTGAAGTAATATAGAATGCTTATATCTCAAAGTAGAAGTTATGTTGAAAACTGACAAAGTTATACTTTTTTTCTAAAAATCTCCAGACTTTTCCTATGGAAGCTATAAGATATAGTAGTCCGATTTTTATTATTTTAAATACGAAATTCTGAAATAATATATAAAGCTCATAACAGAGAGTTAATCAAGATATTTTAAAAACAGTTAAGTTATAATTTTTTTCTACAAATTAACGGATCGTTTATATGACAGCTATATGATATAATTGACTGATCCGGCTCGTTCAGACTTATGTACGACTGAGAATTTATAGAAGACTATCTGCAAAGCTTCATTTAGATAGCTTAAAAACTTTTTTGCGTGTTTGCGTAGAAGCGGACAGACTGACAGACGGTCATAGCTTAATCGACTCGGCTGTTAACGTTGATCAAGGATATACAGTGGTGCTCATAGACTTAAGCCACAAGACTTCAACCATGAATTTTAACGAAAATTAAGAAAAGTTTTTATTTCACAGCTCCAATTATTTGTGTCACATTAGTTCTATATATCAGTGTTCTAATAGAAGAATAACCAAGTTATAAAATTATATATTCAACGAAAAACTTAAAAAATCTGAGGCCATCTCCAAAATGTCCTGCTCACATACTTAAGCCACCTGGAAGAAAATGGTTGAAAAAGTTAAAATTTGCCCAATATTCCTTATAATTTTTAATTAATTTACTTTAATACTGAGTGGGATGATCTTTCTGCTTAAGAACAGCGGATCAACGCTTTGGCATTGAACCCACAAGACGTGGAGTGTTGAGGAGTGATTTTCTTCCACTCTTCTTGCAAAATTCGCCACAAATCGTTTTTATTTGCTGGTTTTTTGACTATCTTGCTGGCGTGTTTCGGGTCGTTGTCCTGTTGAAATATCCAGGCAAGTGGCAAATTATCGGCATATTCTCCAGATAAATTGTTAATAAGGATGTCCCCGTACATTTCGCCGTTCATAATGCCTTCTATCTTTACTAGGGGACCTACGCCCGATGCGGTGAAACAGCCCCAGACCATAATCGAAGCGCCACTCCCGTCACTCCCAAAAACATTAAACTTGGATTCGTCGCTCCAAACAATCATGTTCCAAAAATTGGGACCTTTTTGAATATGCTCTCTGGCGAATTGAAGGCGCTTTTCAACATTTTTTTTTGACAGCAATGGTTTTTTTTGGGCAATGCGTCCATATAACCCGAATTCATTTAGCCGTCTTCTTATGGTCTGAGCTGACACATTCACGTCGTAATCTGCCAACATTTGACCTCTGATTTGCGTCGATGTCAAGAACAGATCGGCTTTACTGATTTTGGCAATCCGTCTATCGTCGTTTAAAGTGGTTTTTCTGGGCTTTTCACGTGGAATATTTTCCCAGGTTCCATGTTTCTTATAAAATGCAATGGCATTTCTGACTTTGCCACGCGAAAAATGTAAATTCTTACATATTTGTAGAATACTTGTGTTTTTTTCGTAATATTCCCATATTAGCTATCTGTCGGCCGGATTTGTATTTTTATTTTTAGCCATAGCGATCAAATTGTTTTTGGAAATGCATTTAGTATTCAATATTTTAGTTTAGAAAATAACTAGCAAAACTTTCCCGGAAAAATCACAAGTTTACGACGATTAAAGCTTAAGGTGGCTTAAGTATGTGAGCAGGACATTTTGGAGATGGTCTCAGATTTTTTAAGTTTTTCGTTGAATATATAATTTTATAACTTGGTTATTCTTTTATTAGAACACTGATATATAGAACTAATGTGACACAAATAATTGGAGCTGTGAAATAAAAACTTTTCTTAATTTTCGTTAAAATTCATGGTTGAAGTCTTGTGGCTTAAGTCTATGAGCACCACTGTATATACTTTATTGGGTCGGAGATGGCTCCTTCACTGCGTTGCAAACTTCTGACTAAAATTATAATACCCCGCAGGGTATAAAAAGACTTACGTTACACCAGGGGGGGGGTCCTTCAACCACCTTTTTATAAATCCAAGCACGCCTCTAAGAAAACGACAGTTTAGGACCAAGGCGGACTGCCAGATCATCGACAAGAGCAATTTTTTTCCAAAGAGCAATCATTAAGCATGTAAGTGGCATACTAGGAAGTGACACGTGAGCTGTTGAGATCTAATAGGTTAGAGCGACACCATGCTTAAAAGTTATTAAGGTCCGATTGTATGTCTAACGGGCATGAGTTGTCCTTATACTGCAAGCAAAGTTTAACACACGAGAGTTGGTTAAAGCTAGCGGAGGGTCATTGATGAACAATGTTAACAGCAGTGGGCCAAGATGGCTACCTTGTGGAACGCCAGATGTGACACTGAGGAATTTGGAGAGAAACAGAACCTTTTGAGTTCTGTGAGACCAATAACTCAACTTCAGTTCCGAAATAGCCGATAACTTTGAGATACCTCAATAGTTAATGGCATCCAATTTGCTACCTTTCTTGTGAAGAGGAATAATAAAGGATTTTTTCCAAATCAGGGAAATTTAAAGGTTTTTAAAGTTAAGGTAAATAATTTTAGAAGGGGGTTGCACAGAGCGTCCGCGCAATACCTGAGCATCGGGACCCGGTGAATATACTGGCTTAACGCGTTGAAAGAGAGCTTTCGTTTAAGATAGGACTTGAGATTTGGTTTGATCAGGGCATAAAGTAAGAATATGACTGCTTTAAATTGGTTAAGGAAGAATAGGTAGTTTTAAAAAACTCTGCAGATAGATGGTCAATAGCCTGATCTAAGTTTGCCTTAAAGTTAATAAATGAAAGCGGGGAGGGATTTAGATTTGGTTTACGCTTAGTGTTAACAAAATTATAAAACTGTTTCGGGTCCGGCGTGAACTTAACCGTATAACGAGTCAAATATTTTTTATAACACTGAGCGTTGAGCACGGTATATTTTGACCGACCACTAATATACTTACGTATTTTTTACACTATCGTGCGTTACCTATCGTTATCGAATGAAACGCAAAACGCAGAATGTGTGTTTCTACTTGAAAAAGTTGCGTTATTGAGTTTGTTTGACAGCTAGTTGTCAGTATTTATTTGAAAGTACAAAAATTAAGGCAAATGAGCAATTTGAACAACGTTGAAAGCCTGAAAATCTCAGCAATAGAACATAGTAAAGAAACCAAGATGAAGGCATTTTCTTGGGCGCGATGCCACCAGGACCTTTTGAGGAGCTGCAAAACTTGGAGCCACATCACAGCGAATGGCTTAACGGCTTCTAAATCTTCGCAAGCAAGATTCTTCTTTTCATCTAACTATTTCTTTAAAGAAGCGAATTGGAATTGCCTTGTGCTCTTGTACTTGTTGATTGTGTATTAACTTTAAAAATTAATTGTCTCTTTTTAAATTTAAACAAAAGCTAATTTGTTTGGTTTTCCGATAATGCATTCATGATATTCTGTAAAGAGGCCATCACCCGAGAGATGAAGTTCTTCCGAAATCCTCCCACATTTTCAGTCCACAGCTAGAGAAGTGCCTCAAGGCAGCTTTGCTTCAAATGTCGGTTGCCAAGATTTTTTTTAAGATTTGGTGGTGAAACTTATAGTCGATAAAAACTTGTTGTTATCGTAACAAACGTAACTTGGACGCAACTTGGATGCAACTTTTTCCTACCACTAGCCCGCAATAACGCAATGATGCAGCCTAGTGTAAATAGGGCCTTTAAGAGAAAATTTTAAGAGCCGGTGAGTTTATATTTATTATAAAGCCTAGACTTAACATTTTTTAAGGTGGTTTACTAGAGACCGACGGATAGATCACAGGAACACAAGATAAAACAAGATAGGAAGCTAACTTCAGCACCCCGAAGTTTGTATACCATTGCAGATTCCAATTGTACCAATTATAATCTATCCCAATATAATATAATATGTAGTACTTTCAGACTCATACAATTTTTACAGTTTTACATTTTTTTACATTTTTACGTGTAAAGTAGAATGTAATTTTTCTCCACATTTACCAATCGTTTGTATGGCAGCTATATGATATAGTCATCCGATTCTTATGAAATTTACAACAAAATTCTGAAAAAATATAAAATACTTGTATCTTAAAGTAGAAGAAATTATGTTGAAAACTGACAAAGTTATAATTTTTTTGTTCTTAAAATTTCCCGACCGTTCCTATTGCAGCTATATGATATAGTAGTCCGATTTTTATAAAATTAAGTCTAAAAATCTGAGACAATATAAAAAGCTCATAGCCGAGAGTTGATCAAGATATGTTAAAAAAAGTTATAATTTTTTTTAAACAAATTTACGGGTCGTTTGTATGGCAGCAATAAGATATAGTTGACCGATCCGGCTCGTTCCGACATATATACGAGTGAAAACATATAGAAGACTATCTAGAAATTTTCATTTAGATAGCTTCAAAACTGAGGGACTAGTTTGCGTAGAAACGGACAGACAAACAGACAGACAGACGGACAGACGGACAGACGGACAGACGGACATGGCTAGATCGACTAGGCTGTTGATGCTGATTAAGAATATATATACTTCATAGGGTCGGAGATGACTCCTTCACTGCGTTGCAAACTTCTGACTGAAATTATAATACCCTGCAAGGGTATAAAGATCGAGTTCACAGAAGCCGCCATGTCAATGCGTATGTCAAAATTTGCCCAATTAAATTCCGCTACTAACGTGTTAAGCTTTTGAAAGTTAGCTTTACGAAAACTGCTAATCGATCAGACTTATTCTTAAGTAGGAAGGTAAGGATCTTCAGGCAGCATCAATGTTAAAACTCTATTTTACACCTACAGGACCGGAGACGAAGCAGAGATCTAGTAATACTATTAAGACACTACCGCATTAACTAGGGATTTCATTAAAGATTTGACAGCGCAACGATTTTAGACAAATGCGATCAATATGACTATATAGCATTTTTAATACATTGGCTAATGCATTGACAATGCATTAACCGCGAAAATCGATAGATCTATACTAGAATATTATAGATATATTCTAGAAACAAGATTTGGACCGATAACCATATACTGCTTTAATAAGCTAAATTGTAATTGAAAAATATATTAGCCAACTCATTGACAAAATGGTCTCACAAATAAAATGCATTTTTATTTATTTTGACTTGCGGCTCTTGTTGTTATTGTTTACCTTTTTAAATCGGTGTGACCGTAGTCGCATTATAAAAATATTCCTAGCAAAATAACACATATAGTTGTCTCTTTCAAGGTCCAAATGAAGTAGCTAATTAATAAGAACTGCATTACTGTGTCATAGGGCCATAAGCGGTTTAAAGAGTCAAGCAAGCCATCAATAAGGTCGTGCTGTGCCGCAATCCGAAGGAAATTTGACACACCATCAGATAACTAAAGCGCTTCAGGAATATTTTAAGTCCCCGAAAGTGACTTGTTGGTATAGTTGGTCTGAAAGTCCATTGGAAACGGCATGCATTGCCGAAAGGTGTTTTTAGCAGATAGGCTCTTCAGCAGATGGAGGGACATAATATCTTCAAATTATAGTTTTACACAGATGACTTAACAAATAATAATAAAGTCGGCTATGGTCGAAAATATTCTGAAGTGATGCAGTCGCTTATTTTGAAAGAAACATAAGCATAAGTAAAGATAACAAGAAATGAAGCTAACATCGGCAATATGAGTTACTGTCGTATTCATTTTATATTTACAGTTTTGTATTTTTTTTTTATTTTTTACATGTAAAGTAAACTGTAATTTTTCTCCACATTTACCGATCGTTTGTATGACAGCTATATTTTAAAACAAAATTCTGAAATAATATGAAATGCTTGTATCTCAAAGTAGAAAAAAAAATATTTTGATAACTGACAAAGTTATATACCTATATATCTTTTTTAACTTCCTATAGCAGCTGTATGATAAAGTAGTCCGATTTTTTTAACATTAAATCCAAATTTTGAAATAATATATAAAGCTCATAACCGAAAGTTAATTAATAATAATAATAATAAATATATATTTTTTTATAAATATATAAATATATATTTATTAATATATATATATTTATAAATATAAATATATACAAATTAATAAATATATTCAGTTTTAATATACAGTCGTGGAAAAAATAATAGAAACAACATTCTCTTCTGTAACTTGAAACCGATTGCTAAGTATTAACGATAGTTGTTGGCTTCAAACCAAAAATAAATTGATAACCGATAGTTTAGCTTTATTTAGAATTATTTTTTGAGTCGCTGTCGCCTTTACTTTTTGCGATATCTTGTAACTTATAAAGGCACTTCGTGTCTCAGCTGGAAAAAATAATATAAACGTGAGCAACTTGCGTCGAAATTTTGACTTAACCTCTGTTTTTTTGGGAGACAAAGCTAAAGGTATAATAATTTAACGTAAGTTAAAGCATAAAATGATACATTTTATACAGATTCGTTTCAAAAAGTGGTATTTTATATTCAGAATGGGCCGTGGAGTGCATTGTACAGATGGAGATAGAAATACAATAAAAAAAATTGAAGAATTAGGAGAAAACCATAAGACAAATTTCTCAGATTATGAAGTGCTCAGCAAAAAAAAGTATTTTCGGCCCTTCATTTCACAGACAGAAGGAAAACTCGGTGTAGAAAGCGAGTCACAACCCAAAAGTTTGATGCCTTATTAGTTCGTAAATCGAAAAAAGATCCATTCCTATCATCAGAGGACCTCAAAAATGACATGCAGGCATCAGTTACCAGTTGCATAATTAGAAATAGACTGATTGGAAGGTACATTTTGCGAGAATAGTATCATATCAAAGCAAAAAGAATATTGAAAAAAGACTCACTTTTGCTCATCGTCAACTGAACCGTGAAAACTGGAGAAATGTTTTATGGTCTGATGAAACCAAAATTAATATGTTTGTATCAGACGGAAAGGTATATGTTAGACGAAGGAAAAATTTAGTTTTCAATCCGAATCATACCAAAAAAAAAACAATTAAACATGGTGGATAAAATTTGATGCTATGGGGATGCTTTTCCTCGTCTGGAGTAGGGCCAATTTTCGAGATAAAGGGAAAAATGTGTGCCCTAGACTACGTGAACATACTAAAGGAGGTTATGCTGCCCTATGCCGAAGATGAAATGCCGCTGAAGTGAGAGTTTATGCAGGATAATGACCCCAAACATTCGTCCAAATTAGTCAAGAAATGGGTCCAGGACACACAGATAAACTTAATGGAATTGCCCGCTCAATCCCCTGACTTAAACCCAATTGAGCATTAATGGAGCATACTAAAAAATAGAATTGGCGGCTTTAAGCCCAGAATTAAGAAAGAATTGTGTGAGAAAGTGTAATCAGAATGGTATGGCATTAATCCCTCAATTTGCGCCAGTCTAGTTGCTTCCATGCTTCGTCGGTGCTCTGCTGTTCTCAAAGCTAAAGGCTGTACCACTAAATATGGATAAACAAGCTATAAAATTAAAAAAAA
>VNJR01011646.1:0-81087 GCA_008042585.1 Drosophila punjabiensis | reverse complement strand
TGGACATAACGCCAACCACCATACTGAACCCCCACAGCAGCCTCGACCGTAGTAAGTGCCCAGTTAAAGTTATAGTTATCCGTGGACATGAATATCCAATTTACTTTGTTACTTTACAGTTAGCTGCACCATCTGGGATCAGCGTGACGCGAAAAAGGCTCAGCTGTCCGTTCTGGAAATAGCCTCGTGTATAATTGAGCGCGTAGACTCGATGGGAGAGACCAACGATTACATCTACATAGGGGTGGTCTTCTCTTTTCTGCTCACCCTGATCCCTATCTTCTGCCGCCTGTGCGAGGTAGGACTCAACGCAGAGTTGTGCCACTCAGTGGTTTCATTCTAATCATGCTTGCAGATTACCCTCGGGAGCGATGCGGAAAAGGCCAGCGAAATTAGCTACTTGTACATGCCGCAGCTGCTTTGGGAGAAGTCGTCGGCGTCGCTCTTCAACCTTTTGGGCTTTGCCTTCGGCGAGGCCCAGTGGGAGCGCACCGTCTTGGCTCTGGGCTTTGTCCAAAGGCTATGTCTGACTCTTATCCTATTCACCATATTCGCCGTGGCCGAACGAACCTTTAAGCAGCGATTCCTGTACGCCAAACTCTTTTCCCATTTGACATCTTCACGGCGGGCACGTAAGTCAAATCTTCCGCATTTTCGGCTGAATAAGGTACGCAACATCAAGACTTGGCTAAGCGTGCGATCGTATCTAAAGGTGAGCTTTCATAGTAGTGGTGATATATATCGGATATGATATTTTAGTTCTTTAAATAATAATAATTCTGGTAATCTTCTGTAGAAACGAGGTCCACAACGATCAGTGGATATCATTGTGTCTGCAGCTTTCATAGTCACGCTTCTGTTGCTGGCCTTCCTCAGCGTGGAGTGGCTCAAGGACTCTGTGCACCTGCACACGCACTTGACCATGGAGGCTCTCATCTGGTCAATCACCATAGGAATTTACCTGCTGCGCTTCATGACACTGGGCCAGAAGATCCAGCACAAGTACCGCAGCGTGTCCGTGCTGATCACCGAACAGATAAACCTGTATCTGCAGATCGAACAAAAGCCCAAGAAGAAGGAGGAGCTGATGGTGTCGAACAGCGTGCTCAAGCTGGCGGCCGATTTATTAAAGGAGCTCGAAACGCCATTTAAGATCTCTGGCCTCAGCGCCAACCCATATCTATTCACAACCATCAAGGTAGTCATACTTTCGGCCCTCTCGGGCGTGCTAAGCGAGGTCTTGGGCTTTAAACTAAAGCTGCACAAAATCAAGATCAAGTGAATCCCATGACGGGAACGAGCGCGCAGAATGAGCATATTTTGTAGTACAACTTTTTCGAAACGCTTATTAAAAGGAAATCTACAATTAAACCTAACTTTAAATTAGTTTAATGAATACATTTAAGTGAGCCAATGTTCATGTTTATCGAGTGATTGTTTAGTAGCGTCAAAAAAAAACTGACTACGTAAATCAATATGCATTAGTATTTACCCACCCCATACACCTTCTAGAATCTAGAGCGACCTGCACAATCACAAATCATGTTAACTACTTAAATTGTATTAAGTTCAAAGAACTTTAGGTATCAAATTTATGCACCCTTATCCGTTAATCTGGTTAATCTATTCTCAGTCTCATGTTCAATTCCTACAGCGGTCTCAGCTACAGTGTTGCAATTAATAAATGTTAGAAAACCATTTAATGTTTTTGTTAACGTAATTTAAGGTTGATTTCAGAGTGGCAATACGAAGCAAAGCGATGAGCGGTTTTTCACGCTGTGAGCATGGCGATAGTTTGGAGCGTTGTAATGTTTACGAAAAAAGGGAGCATATTCCTGCCAAACTGTGGTTTTTAGTTTACTTGTTTTATAATGTACACTTGTCAAATTTTTCTATGTTCCAATCTGCTTTCTAGCTAATATGTTTTAGTTGCTTAATTTGGCTCATGCAAAATTTATTAATTTCTGCTTGCTCAGTGATCTGTTCATGCAAACTGAACAAATAAGTTGTAAATAACTAAGCAATATGCCGTGAAAAAGTGCTTAAAATAAATGAGTTTACGTTTTAAAAATATTTTGTTGTATTTACTAAACATTTACAAGATTTTTAAGTGGATGCAGATGTTAAACTTGAGTCTTCGATGGAGGAATTTTGTGATTCATTCTGTGGAAATTAGTAATAATCTTGTAGAATTCGGCTTAGCCCCTTTTTATTTTTTGTTGATTGCAAACATCATTAGAATCGCACCAGATGTAATATAATCCATCGATGGTTTATTTAATGAGACTTCAATGGCGATTTGGGAGGTTAAAGCCTCTGTAGAATGCTCCGAGATTGCCTCTAAAATTTCTCATCCATTTGCGTGGCTTCATGTGGTCTTTTAAAAAAAGGAGGAACTGAATGTATGGTTAAGTCGAAAAGTTTATGTACTGATCCTTCGAAAGTTCACAATCTCCAGTTCCGCCCTCTGGAACTTTCTTTAATTCGCTATGAAATTTATCTGGGATATTTTTTCATTTTTTTTCTATTTAATCTCTGTAATAACTGTTATTTTTATAACTAATTCATTTAATAATTAAAATAATGTTTAATTACAGAATTTTGACTATGGTTATTGTTTAAGACTATTGAACTATTAAAAAAAATATTTAAGAAAAATTAATAAACGCCCTTTTAAATGGAGAATCCTAATGTTATGTACATATATGTTAAATGCCAAAAATAATAAATTGTTAAAACTAACCTGGCTCTTTTAATGAAGTTTCAATTTCTTTCCGATTTTCAAAACCTTGCAGGGTATAATAATTTTAGGCAGAAGTTTGCAACGCAGTGAAGGCCATCTTCAAACCTATAAAGTACATACATACATATATTTAATCAGCATCAATAGCCGAGTCGTGCCACAGGAACGATTGGGTCATATTTAAAACAAAAATTATAACTTAGCCGTTTTTCTTTGGTTTCAATTAATTTCCCGCTCTTTCCTATGGCAGCTATATAATATAGTCGTCCGATTTTAATAGAAGTAATACCGAAATTCTTAAGTAATACAAAATGCTCATGCTCAAAGTAGAGTATGTTGAAAACTAGCAAAGATTTCATTTTTTTTCTCGTTTGATAGTGTCAGATTTTCATAAAATTAAATCCTAAATTCTGATATAATATAAAAAGCTCACATCCCAAAGAAAATGAAAATATGTTCCAAAATAATGTAGTTATGTTTTCTTAAATTTTTTGGATCGTTCCTATGGACCGCTGCCTGACGAAGTTTGTTAAGAAAATCAACTACTCTGAGCTGAAAGGAGGGAAAATTAAATGTTCTCAATGAAACGTGAACTGGCATACTCCTATCCAGATATACGCCACCTACGAGCGCACCGAGCAGCCCTCCTCGAGCCAGTCTGGCAGGGAAGAACAGGATGAGGCCATTGTCGATGAGGAAATCCGGGCTCTCAAGCCCTCTTATCAGTCGCGCCGCAACATTGGCGAGGACGATGGCTTCGAGAGCTTAAACGGAAAAAGTTCCAGCGGCGAGGACAACAACCACTCGCCCTTGCCCAATGTGACAGCCAGTACTGTGACTGCACCAGTTCCTGTACAAAGCAACCAGCTGCGGCTGCGCTTAAACACCGGGAACAGCAGCTCAAACATCAGCGCTCCTCCAGCGGAAAAGTTGTCACAGTCGCGTGGCAATGAGTCCACCACCAGTTGCGCCGAGTCAGATGAGTGCGACGAAGCTGACATCATTTCCAGCCCGGCTTCGACCTGCAACCAGGAGTGCACCACCTCGGCCACCGACTGGCTGGGGGTGACCACCAACAGCGAAGATTGCAGTTACACCTCCGACCTGGACCACTCCGACGGCGGATATAAGCACGCGGCCTGCAGCGATGAGGATCCTGGCGAGCTGGACATAACGCCAACCACCATACTGAACCCCCACAGCAGCCTCGACCGTAGTAAGTGCCCAGTTAAAGTAATAGTTATCCGTGGACATGAATATCCAATTTACTTTGTTACTTTACAGTTAGCTGCACCATCTGGGATCAGCGTGACGCGAAAAAAGCTCAGCTGTCCGTTCTCGAAATAGCCTCGTGTATAATTGAGCGCGTAGACTCGATGGGAGAGACCAACGATTACATCTACATAGGAGTGGTCTTCTCTTTTCTGCTCACCTTGATCCCTATCTTCTGCCGCCTGTGCGAGGTAGGACTCAAATGCAGAGTTGTGCCACTCAGTGTTTTCATTATAATCATGCTTGCAGATTACCCTCGGGAGCGATGCGGAAAAGGCCAGCGAAATTAGCTACTTGTACATGCCGCAGCTGCTTTGGGAGAAGTCGTCGGCGTCGCTCTTTAACCTTTTGGGGTTTGCCTTCGGCGAGGCCCAGTGGGAGCGCACCGTCCTGGCTCTGGGCTTTGTCCAAAGGCTCTGTCTGACTCTTATCCTATTTACCATATTCGCCGTGGCCGAACGAACCTTTAAGCAGCGATTCCTGTACGCCAAACTCTTTTCCCATTTGACATCTTCACGGCGGGCACGTAAGTCAAATCTTCCGCATTTTCGGCTGAATAAGGTGCGCAACATCAAGACCTGGCTAAGCGTGCGATCGTATTTAAAGGTGAGCTTTCATAGTAATGGTGATATATATCGATTGGAAAAGTCGAATATGATATTTTAGCTCTTTATATAATTATAATTTTGGTGATCTTCTGTAGAAACGAGGTCCACAGCGATCAGTGGACATCATTGTGTCTGCAGCTTTCATAGTCACTCTTCTGTTGCTGGCCTTCCTCAGCGTAGAGTGGCTCAAGGACTCTGTGCACCTTCACACGCACTTGACCATGGAGGCTCTCATCTGGTCAATCACCATAGGAATTTACCTGCTGCGCTTCATGACACTGGGCCAGAAGATCCAGCACAAGTACCGCAGCGTGTCCGTGCTGATCACCGAACAGATAAACCTGTATCTGCAGATCGAACAAAAGCCCAAGAAGAAGGAGGAGCTGATGGTGTCGAACAGCGTGCTCAAGCTGGCCGCCGATTTATTAAAGGAGCTCGAAACGCCATTTAAGATCTCTGGCCTCAGCGCCAACCCATATCTATTCACAACCATCAAGGTAGTCATACTTTCGGCCCTCTGGGGCGTGCTAAGCGAGGTCTTGGGCTTTAAACTAAAGCTGCACAAAATCAAGATCAAGTGAATCCCATGACGGGAACGAGCGCGCAGAATGAGCATATTTTGTAGTACAACTTTTTCGAAACGCTTATTAAAAGGAAATCTACAATTAAACCTAACTTTAAATTAGTTTAATGAATACATTTAAGTGAGCCAATGTTCATGTTTATCGAGTGATTGTTTAGTAGCGTCAAAAAAAAACTGACTACGTAAATCAATATGCATTAGTATTTACCCACCCCATACACCTTCTAGAATCTAGAGCGACCTGCACAATCACAAATCATGTTAACTACTTAAATTGTATTAAGTTCAAAGAACTTTAGGTATCAAATTTATGCACCCTTATCCGTTAATCTGGTTAATCTATTCTCAGTCTCATGTTCAATTCCTACAGCGGTCTCAGCTACAGTGTTGCAATTAATAAATGTTAGAAAACCATTTAATGTTTTTGTTAACGTAATTTAAGGTTGATTTCAGAGTGGCAATACGAAGCAAAGCGATGAGCGGTTTTTCACGCTGTTTTGAGAGTTGTGATGTTCATGAAGGAAGTGAGCATATTCCTGCAAAATTGTTGTTTTTACTTGTTTTATTTTTTACACTTGTCAAATTTTTCTAGCTAATACATTTTAGTTGCTCAATTTGGCTCATGCTAAATTTATTCATTTCTGCTTGCAAACTACACGAATAAGTTGTAAATAACTAAGCAATATGCCGAGAAAAAGTGCGTAATATAAATGAGTTTACGTTTTAAAAATATTTTGTTGTATTTACTAAACTTTTACAAGTTTTTTAAGTAGATGCATATGTTCAACTTGAGTCTTCGATAGACGAATTTTGTGATTCATTTTGTGGAAATTAGTAATAATCTTGTAGAAATTTTTCGAACTTGCTCTTTCTACGTATGTATATTGTTTATTGTTTAAATTTGTACTTCTATTTTTTTTTAATAGTTTAATTCAATTGATTGTAAATATAAATAATTTCCTGAATTTCCATTTACACAGAAAATTCCTATTCATCTCAATTTAACGAAAACAAGAGGCTATCAAAAAAGCCTCGCCAAAGTCCTTTTATATTTGACCGCGTATTTTTATTTCTAGCAAACCAAATCGTTTGAAACATTCGGCTTAGCCCCTTTTATTTTTGGTTGATTGCAAACATCATTAGAATCGCACCAGATGTAATATAATTCATCGATGGTTTATTTAATGAGACTTCAATGGCGATTTGGGAGGTTAAAGCCTCTGTAGAATGCTCTGAGATTGCCCCTAAAATTTCTCATCCATTTGCGTGGCTTCATGTGGTCTTTTAAAAATAGGAGGGACTGAAAGTATGGCCAAGTCGTAAAGTTGATGTACTGATCCTTCGAAAGTTCACAATCTCCAGTTCCTCAAACTGGAACTTTCTTTAATTCACTATGAAATTTATCTGGGATATTTTTCCATATTTTCTTCTAGTTAATCTCTCTAATAACTGTTTTCTTTTTTATAACTTATTCCTTTAATAACTAAAATAATGTCAAATTACAGAATTTTGACCAAAATTATTGTTTAAGACTATTGAACTACTAAAAACGTCCTTTTAAATAGAGAATACTAATGTTTTATATGTATATGTTAAATACCAAAAATAATAAATTGTTAAAACTAACCTGGCTTTTTAATGAAGTTTCAATTTCTTTCCGATTTTTATAATCTTGCACGGTATTATAATTATAGTCAGAAGTTTGCAACGCAGTGAAGGACATCTTAGACCCTATAAAGTACTCGCATACATATATTTAATCAGCATCAGAAGCCGAGTCGATTTAGCCGAGTCGTTTCTACGCAAACTAGTTTTAAAGGTATCTGAGTGAAACTTTGCAGATAGTTTTCTATATTCTCTCAGTACTATAAGTCAAAACGGGCCGGATCGGATCACCGTATCATATAGCTGCCACAGGAACGATTGGGTCATATTTAGAACAAAAAGTTATAATTTCGCCGTTTTTCTTTGGTTTGCAATTAA
This sequence comes from Drosophila punjabiensis, assembly GCA_008042585.1. NCBI lineage: Eukaryota > Metazoa > Arthropoda > Insecta > Diptera > Drosophilidae > Drosophila > Drosophila punjabiensis. Next base: position 73,898 of record VNJR01011646.1, on the reverse strand, counting down.
TTTCCCGCTCGTTCCTATGGCAGATATATGATATAGTCGTCCGTTTTTTTTTAAATTAATACCGAAATCCTGAAAGAATACAAAATGCTCATACTCAGAGTAGAGTATGTTGAAAACTAGCAAAGATTTAACTTTTTTCCATTAGTTTCTAGTTTGATAGTGTCAGATTTTCATAAAATTAAATCCGAAATTCTGAAATAATATAAAAAGCCATATCCCAGAGTAAATGAAAATATGTTAAAAAATAGTGGAGTTATGTTTTCTTACACTTTTTGGATCGTTCCTAAGGACCGCTGACTGAAGAAATTTGTTAAGAAAATCAACTACTCTGAGCTGAAACGAAGGAAAATTAAATTCTCTCAATGAATTGAAATAAAACCATGATTAATGCTTCACGTGATATTATTATAACTTTACACTCAGTTCAATATTAAAACAAATTACTTAAAACTAATAAATGCAACAGTTTCGACATAAAGGCTGGCATTAAATGCCTGTAAATGCACCTGCTCCCCGAGTTCGTTTGGCATGGCATGAAAATCGGATTTACATGCGGAAAACTCCAAACTTAGTATCCTGTCCGACGTTGTTCAGAGCTGCTTTTAGGCTCAGGCCCAGGACCTGGCGTGTGTTGGCAGGATCGATAATGCCATCATCCCAAAGGCGTGCAGTACTGTAATACGGTGAGCCTTCCGCCTCAAACATCTCTACAATGGGAGCCTTCAGCTTCTGAGCTTCCTCCTCACTGAACTCCTTGCCGGCTCGTTTTCGCTGATCCTGCGTGATCTGGGCAAGCACATTGGCCGCCTGGACGCCGCCCATAACAGAGATGCGCGAGTTTGGCCACATGTACAGGAACCGCGGCGAGTAGGCACGTCCACACATTCCATAATTGCCGGCACCGTAGGATCCACCGATAATTACGGTGAACTTGGGCACATTGGCACAGGCCACTGCAGTAACCATCTTGGCTCCGTTTTTGGCGATTCCATTCGCCTCAGCGTCGCGTCCGACCATGAAGCCTGTTTAAGAGGATATAAAGCAAATTAGATTGTATTTTGGAAATGCTTTAGGTTAACTTACCCGTAATGTTTTGCAGGAAGACCAGGGGAATCTTTCGCTGCGCACACAGCTGAATAAAGTGGGCGCCCTTAAGTGCGCTCTCAGAGAAGAGGACTCCGTTGTTTCCCACTATTCCCACGGTGTGGCCGTAGAGTTTTGCAAAGCCACACACCAACGTCTCTCCATACAGCTTTTTGAACTCTGTAAAGCGACTTCCGTCAACAATGCGGGCAATCACCTCACGCACGTCAAAACTCTTGGTGAGATTGGGGCCCACAATGCCATACAGCTCACGAGGATCGTAGCGCGGCTCTTCTACGGTTATTTGCGGATTAGCATCCCGGAAGTTCAATTGACTGGAGTGCACCAGTTGGTCATTGTAGGAGTTGGTGCCAGGCAGATTAAGGTTGCTCACAATCTGGCGGGCCAGATACAAGGCGTGCTCGTCATCGACGGCGTAATGGTCCGTCACGCCCGAGGTTTTGCAGTGCAGATCCGCTCCACCAAGGTCCTCAGCGGAAACCTCCTCTCCGGTGGCTGCCTTTACCAGCGGCGGACCGGCCAAGAAAATGGTTCCCTGCTTTTTAACTATGACGCTCTCATCGGCCATGGCTGGTACGTAGGCTCCTCCGGCCGTACAGCTGCCCATGACCACGGCGATCTGTGGAATTCCCTGGGCCGACATGTTTGCCTGGTTATAAAATATACGCCCAAAGTGCAGTTTGTCCGGAAAAACCTCTGCCTGTCGAGGGAGATTGGCGCCACCAGAGTCCACAAGGTAAATGCAGGGCAAGCGATTTTCGATAGCGATCTCCTGGGCACGAAGGTGCTTCTTCACCGTTATGGGATAGTAGCTTCCGCCTTTAACTGTGGCATCGTTGGCGACTACCACGCAGTCCGTACTAAAATTATAATCAACGGGAGTTGAACGTTGGAAAAATAATACTTTAGATTGAGAAAAATATAACATTCATCTCGTTCTATCAGATTGGGAAAATCAAAATATACTTTACATTTACGAAACAGTCTCAAGCATAGATACTTCGCGTAAAGATACATTTGCTAAATATGAAACTGAATACAAACTATTAAACATACCCGCAAACTCGTCCCACTCCGGTCACAATACCACCAGAATTGACCACCTCCTCGCCGTACAACTCGTGCCCCGCCAGAGCGCTCAGCTCAAGGAATGAAGATCCCCTATCCAGCAGCAGATTGATGCGATCCCTCGCCAGGAGTTTCCCCCGAGAGGTGTGTCGCTCGATCGCCTTCTGCCCGCCGCCAGTCAGCACCTTGCTGGTGTGGCTGCGCAGCTCCTCGACCAGCTTTCCCATCTCTATGGCATTTTCCTGGGTAAGAGAATCTCCAGTTTAGCAATCAGTATGTTTTAAGTGTGTATCTTATACCTTGTACTCGGCTGACTGCTTGTCCACCTCGCTGGGCAGAACATTTGCCTCGCCAACGTGAAGGAGTCGCACCTGGCTGCGGAGCACATTGGAGGACAGAGAGCTCCTTAGCAGCGCATTCAACCGGATCATTTTATGGGCGGTTTTACGGGAGTTACTGACTGGAATTTACCTTGCCAATGTTACGTCAGTATCGAGAGGTGTATGGGAGCTGATAGCTATAATCGCCGCGCAACAGATGGTTGCGATGATCGCGACAGTGTTGCCAGATCCAAATGTTCTTTCCCCCTAAAAAATCTCAAATAGAAGAATAAAATCTAAGTGTCCACGCCGCTTGCCGTCGACATAGTAGATATTGGCTGCGTTCAGCAGATCAATAAGATCACTGGTCAATGATGCTCCTGGCAGCCGGGCCTCCTCCAGCCAAGAGTCCATTTCGGTTCTTTACAACCGGCTCTGCCTCTGTTTGTTTTTTTTTTACGGGCTCGTCCTTGGGTTCCTTGCGGAAATAAAAGAAAGAACCTCATCGGCCCTAGTATCACCAAAACTTTAAGAGCGGTTTTTTCAGAACCACGTTTTCGGACCTTACGATCAACCAAAAATATTAGAAATTGATTTTTAAAACAATAATTAGTGAAGAAAAAAGTGCGAGTATCTATCAAAATCAATAAAAACTGCATAACTTTTAGAGTTTGGATTTTTGTTTTTTATGATCATAGGTCATTTAAAAGGTAATTCAGTTCAAATTGAATTCATCCAATTTTTTAAAACCGTTTTCTCAAATGAAAACTTTTAAAAAGGTCAATTTTCGGGTCCGCAAGGTTAAAACCTGTCTTAATAATAGAAAAGCGGCGACATAGGGCGCGGAGATTTTTTGAGAGAAAGCAGACGTTAAGCTAGATCTACACAAAGCTTCGCCGCCTCTGAAAATTTGAAAAAGCTGATTTGTAAACTCTTCCTATCAATTGCAGATGATATGACAAAAATAAAATAAATTGGCTACTGGCTGCAACATTCCACCCTCTATGAGCGCAAAAGATCAGGTTTATTAGCATTATTGGGTATATTTGGTAAATTAAAACAAAGAGGGATTTCTTATTTATAAGAACAATTAAGTTTTTCAGAAGCAGGAGTGAACTAAAGACATTACTGCCCAAAGGTATGCTACATGGCAGGAAAGACAAAAAACTACGCTAGTGCTTAAAAATAAGAAGTATTTTTTTAAGACATGAAACGATAAATATTTATTGAAAGGAGATGAAAAATAACGAACTTCCAACTCTGAACAAATTACTGTTGTAGAATATGTTTTAAGTGTCCTGCAGTGCAGCTTGAAGTGTGAATCCTAGATGTCTATCAAAACACAGAAAGCAAAAAATTAGCTTAAGTAATCTGAGTGGTAAGCTTTTGGCCAATTAAAAGAACGAATTCGTAACAGTCTGTCTATCCTAAAATTAACATTTCCCCATTAAGTTAAGTTATTTTTTATACAAGCAAGCTTGATAGTTTTTAAAATTTGAATTAGTTGCCAGACTTGTGAAAGAACTGATACCGGCGCACTATCGTCCATCTCTAGCTCCTATCGGACGGCTATCGACCGACCTGCGCCGCGCGCCGAATGCATCAGTGTACATTTTACATCCCTAGCGCTCGCTCGTTCGTTCGACAATTTGTCAGAAAACTTGCATTTCTTTGTTTTAGATCCAGGAATTACTAAGAACACCCAGCCCCGAGAGCCACGACCAACTGATACGGTGAGTTGACTAAGGATCCCAGCCCATGAGTTGTCGCCCTTCCGTATGGGGTCCCACTTCGTTCGTGTGAGTCAGTGAGCGTGCGTGCGTGTATGTGTGGCTCCTAGCTCGGCGTTTTTTTGCAAAAAAAAAGAAGCCAAGAAGAAGAAATGGCAAAATCTAGAAGAAGCGTCAGCAGAAAAGAAAGTTCATCGGGAGCTGAGTGTGGAGTGTATGTGGCGATTTTAAAATAGCTTTGCCGAAAACTTCAAGTGCACACTTGAAGGAAATAGCTGTACACGGCGCGGAGATGCCGAGATGCGTCGGTGCACATGTGTGCGTGCGTGCGTTCGTTGTATATTTAAATGTCGCCTGCTGCTGTTCCCTCCTCCAAAAATAAAATTTCGAGCGAGCGTCCCGTTCTGAGGGTGCGCGTGTGTGAGTGACTGTTAATCTTGGCCTGCGAGTGTGTGTGTTTGTGTACTTGCCACAGCCGCAAAACAGAGGCCGCAAAAATTCCACTGCAGCGGCTAATCTGCCCCGTCACTTCCCTTTCCCGCCGGGCACACCCCTCCCCCCTTCTTCGGGCCAATTTCCTTGCTGGAAAGTAAGGAAACCAAGCACCTTTCCTTGGTTCGTTCGTGTTCAGGTGCCGATTGTTTTCAGATCGATGACGTCACCGCATGTGTCAACTATTTACGGTTTATCACTCAAGCCCCCGCACAAATGTGTGTGTCCGTGTGTGGGTCCGGCTACCAACAATTCGGAGACTTGTTTTTGTTTTCTTTTAGATCGAGTTACTATTTATATTGGCTTAATTATCCAGTGGAGTCGCCAACGCAGCTTTCTGCTATTTTTTTTATTGCTCCAACAGCTTGCCGGTTTCTTTTCGGCTTCTCCACTCAAACAAACACACTCTCACTCACGTTCACGTTCACACTCTGCCAGCGGATTTGGCTCATAATATTGGCATGCTTGTTTTTTTGCTCAAGCGGATGGCTTAGTGTTGTTGCCATTGTTGACACACTTCCACGGAGGAGATTGTTTCCCATTAGCGAAATTTAAATATGGATGAAATATGACGGATGATTAAGTGGGAGGCCCCATTTTGGGCAACTGGTCCCCGTTTTTCACTGCTGTTCTGGGTTTTCCCTGTTCTGCTTAATTAGTTCGTAGCCAACTTCCGCTGCACCCACCCACACTGAAGCGTACAAGCGCGATCACACACACACACAGCTATCCCTCGACAGCGGACTACACTCAAAAAAATGTATCTCCGTTCATAGGTAACATTTTAAGAGATACTTTGTCTGACGGATTTAAATTTCATTTCTGTTTTAGTTTTTCCCTTTCGATCTATCGAACATTTCTCATAGTTGTAGAATGCTTTTCCTTAAATCATCGCCTACTTGCGAGCGGCTAGCTTTATAGTTCTCAACCTTTGGCTAAAGGAAACATTGAAGGGAAAGGGGTCTAAGGGGTTAACAATAACGAAAGCTTCGTTTCAGGGTCCAAGAACGAGAGGACCAAATTAAATCATTCCAAATAATATTAAATATGTTTACTGTTAATGTTTAACCCTCTCTGACTCCTTCAGGGTTTATGAACCCGGTAGAAGGAGCTCATTCTGTACAACTTTTTTTCTGTGCACCAATCTACTTGTTGTATTTGGGGCATGGCTATTGTTGTGCCTTCTGCTAGTGGGGAGCACTTAAATCAATAAAATAGCAGCAAATCGCCCCGCATTCGAATTGGAGTTCCGCCCTTTCGGGTCAATGCACTTGGAATACTCACACACACACACACAGACTCACTAAAGGTGGCGCGCATTACTATACTGAAACGCTCATGGGCACAAAGCGTGGACGAAGTGAATCGGTATATTTATAGGATGCCTTCCAAATGCCGGCTAATTCTTTATCTCGGTGGCCCACGTTCTATGTTCAGTTGGCCCATGTTCTATGTCCCTGCTGGCCAGGCTGACATTGATAATGCCAATGAGTAATCTTCATCTGCTGCTGCTGCTGCTGCTGCACAGTGACGCTGGCGTTAGGGCAGGCACCGAAGCGGAGCGTTGACAAACGCGTCTCGTCGGAAAACAGTCCAAGTTCATTGTTCGCCTGCTGCGGTCTTTGCGGATTACTCTTCACTCATTTCCCGTTTCTTCGATCGCTGTTCGGGGTTCTTGTAGGTTTTCAAGATAAATCCAGAGAACCCTTATCCCCAAAGACTGAGAAGAAAGTTAACTTGCCCCAGTCGTCAGTGAAAGATTAAGTTGATTTATTATGAAGAAAGTTTTTTACTAATTTTAATGCTATACAAACTTCCTGGTAATACTTTACAGGGAAAGAAAAAACATCTTACATATTCTATTGCTGCTCTATTTGCAATGATTCCCAATAAGTAAATATTTGGCTTCCCAACAATTGAATTCGAATCATTCGAAATCAATCAGTTTAATACAAGAATACAAAATAAAACGTTCGCAACTATAACGTTTCAAAACCTAGATGAATTAATCTGGTATGAAAAGTGCTAAGTAAGAGCTGCAACTGATTTAAGTTTGCATTCCGATAGATAGATAGTTGGTTTTCCATTCGAAAAAGCTTTTCGTTTGGCTCTCGAATCTATAGCTAGACTATCCAACCCGCTAAACAACTTTCATTCAGTATGTCGGATGAGGAATACCCAGGCTGCAGATTCGTGGAGTGAGTGTGCAACGGTAACATGTCCAATAACAATCATTTGGCGTTCCCGCTTGCCGTTTGCTTTTGCTGATGATTATTATCGTGATCTTGATATTGAGCACGCACATGGGCCACGCTTGAATGCATCTAGAGCCAAAACAATTATTAGCTGGCGTAATTAAGAGCCGTTCATGGCAATAGCACTCCCACATGGGATTAGAGGCGATGCCCACAGAGCTCTAACCAGTCGGTTTTATTTATTTCAGCGCCGCTTAAGAAACAAGAGGACAACACCATCATCATGGCTGTTAACGTTTACTCCACAAATGTGACGTCAGAGAATCTCTCGCGGCACGACATGCTGGCCTGGGTGAACGATTGCCTGCAATCGCAGTTCTCCAAAATCGAGGAGCTATGCACGGGTAAGTGTGTACTTAAGTCATCCGAATGGCATTCTTATTGGGACGGACCCACCTTCGCTTGCCATTTTAGGTGCCGCATACTGCCAGTTCATGGACATGCTGTTTCCCAATTCAGTGCCCGTGAAGCGTGTCAAATTCCGAACAAATCTGGAGCATGAGTACATACAGAACTTCAAGATATTGCAGGCGGGCTTCAAAAAGATGTCTGTGGATAAGGTAAGAACCATAATGCATGCTAGCTTTAGTTTCACAGTTCCGTTTAATTCGAGATTTTTGATTTAAATTTGATTTAAACACACACTGACACAAAAACCCGACCTAATTCCGACTCTGTGGAGTGGACCTGCAGCGACTAGCTGCGACTCTACTAATATAACTTAATGTGTGTTGTAACTAAACTGCAATTTCCGTTACAAATCAACAACCCAACCAACTCGCTCCAAATCAACAACTGCACAGATCATTCCAGTTGATAAACTGATTAAGGGACGCTTTCAAGACAATTTCGAGTTCCTTCAGTGGTTCAAGAAGTTCTTTGACGCCAATTACGACGGGCGCGAGTACGATCCCGTGGCCCAGCGAAGTGGTGTCAAGCTGGGAAACGGCAACGGTCACGGCAGTAACGGAGGAAGCGGCGTGGGCAGCAGTAACAACGATCTCCATCTGATGCACCGCCGGCCCCTGCAGGCGCCCACCGGTGGTGTCAGCCGCATGCCTCCACGAGCCATTGCTCACACCGGTACGGGTATGGACAGGGTCTGGGGCTCTGGCCAGTGTTGCGGTGCTGGGAGCGATCCTACCATTTGTTTGTCATTTCATTTTTGAGTTGCGAATTGAGCGAACGTGAAGCACGCAGCGAAACCATGTGAAGCGATCGATCTGGGATGTGTCACACCAAAACTCCACACACACACACACACAATGCACTGATCCTAAGCAGGTGGAGCACCTCTGACAACCCAACAAACACACACATTCAGTCAAATCCTAGCACAAAACACTCGAGTCAATGGATCTGTTTGTTCTTGTCCCGCCTGTCAACCCACTAACCACCCGTAATCCTCAAATTCAGTGATGGGAATGATGTCCTTAGTAGAACTGCCAAGGCTCTCACGTTTTAGTTTGTCAAACTTGTGTTTGATTCTCGTTGTAGCTAATCATTTCAAAGAATAATTTTTATGGGATGTCGATAGCTTTTCCCGTTTTGAATGTAAGTCATTAAATCATTCCAGAAGAACTATAGGATATTAATCCTACCGTCGCATGACAAGTTTATATAGCAGAGTTGGGGGACATTCATATGTAATAACTAGCTTTTAGTTCTCATATATATCGTCCGTTTATGCCATTTTTTGTTAAAAATAGTTTTTTCCTAGACTGAAGACAGTAAACCTTTTATTAATCTTATCCTCTATTCCCATCACTGAACTTACCAATTGAACTGACCTTGCAAAGTCTATCTGCAAGGATAAACAAAACTTTGGCTAGCCAAAGATCATTTCTTGCTGTAAATTCATTCGTCTTTTTTTAGTATTGTATCCTTAGTTTGTTCCCAGTGCATTTGGTTTCACCACACACACTCACCTGTCTCTGCATACTTTTCACACATTTTACTTTTAGATTATACCCATTGACAAATTGATCAAAGGTCGTTTCCAAGACAATTTCGAATTCTTGCAATGGTTCAAAAAATTCTTCGATGCCAATTACGATGGCAGGGATTATGATGCCAGTGCGGTCCGCGAGGGTGCCCCAATGGGCTTTGGTTCCGGAGCGGTGAAGTCCTTGCCCGGTACTGGCTCCAGCGGTGTGGCCAGCAGCTACCGACGTGCCCCACCGGCAACGACGCGTCCGGCGGCGACGACATCTGCAGTGAAGCCCAGTATGTTGTTTTGGTTTGGTGCCCAAGCTCTATTCCCCATACCTAGCTATCCTCTCTCGCATCTTCATAATATACACAATCTACATAACCACATGCTGTGTTCTACGTAGATCGCTCCCAAACCTTTTTAACAAACTTAATGCACCTCCAAAGTGTACACAAACAAATGAAACACCAAAAGTTGAGCTGACTGTTTTGAGTGTGCTTCACGTTTGTTAAATCCATGAGCTTTTACCATCTGCCGCCACCGCCTGGCGGGGTCTCTGCATACTAACGATCTCTTGTTTCCTTCAGCAGCCCCCAAGGTGATTTCACGCACGAACAACGTCGCGCCAGCGAGCAGAGTAGCCACCGGCGGTACGGGCACGGTGAAGAAGAACGATTCAGGAAGCTCGGTCAACAATCAGCAGATCGAAGAAATGTCCAATCAGGTGGGTGATAATAATGAAAATAAATAATCAAGAAACATATGCTAATAATGCTGAATATCAGGTCATGGAGATGCGCATAAACCTTGAAGGATTGGAGAAGGAGCGCGATTTTTACTTTTCCAAGTTACGCGACATTGAGATTCTGTAAGTCCACTTGCTCTAGTACCCTGATCTAGACCCCTGATCTAACCATTCGGGTTTCCTTTCAGTTGCCAAGAAGCCGATGACGCTGAAGGGCATCCGCTTATTCAAAAGATTTTGGACATCTTATATGCGACTGAGGTAGGTCATGTCCGTACATTTGGTCCTCCGGAGTTGCAGTAGTCTTTACCTCTAATTTTCGATTTCAGGATGGTTTTGCGCCGCCAGACGATGCACCACCAGAGGACGAGGAGTATTAATTTAAAGCAAGAAAGGAACAACAACCCACGAAATTCATTTGCTGCATATATATATTCAAAACATAAGTCAGAAAGCAAGATAAAGGAGATGAAAAAGCGAACGAGAATAAATCCATACTAATACGTATAGTGCATGATTCCCGACGACGAGGTGTTGACAGCTCATGTTGTTATAAAATTGAAGATTGTTTGAGTACTATATTTGAGTCGAATATGCTGGAGTTTGAAACAATAGTATCCAGACATTATTATTTTTGTGTTATGCAGAGCTTTCTTTTCTAAATTCAGGAGTTTCTTTACTCAGTGCAGATTTATATAAAAACAACAACACCGAAACTAAATTTGTCGTACTTTTGCAGAGTGTAATAAAACGCTACTCATAGCTGAAACAGTCGCTTAACCATTATATATTAGGATATTATTCGCTATTCTGTATATCAAACACTTAAAATCAGTTGTAATACACCTATAATGTTGCTAACTAAGCTTGTTTTGCTGACAGGTCGTGTTTTGAGTGTTGTATGTATGAAGTGGACCGATCGAGCCGAATTTGTATAATGTATGAACTTTCAATTTCTAATGTTAAATGATTAATGATTGGCGGCTGCATAACAAAACGATTATATATAATAAGTGATTATTTGCTCTCAATGATTCAGTTCTATGTTTATGTGTAAAGACCAGGTAGAACAACGTTAAAAGTTTAAATAAAAAACGAGCCTCTTTATAATTTCTAAAAATGAACATATTTTTGATTTGTGGAATACTAATATAACAGGAACTTTAAAAATAAAGCCTGTGGAACCTACACGGCATTGTAAATGTTTTCTAAAAGTTCGCAAAGTCTTACCAAAGACCTTATAATAACAAGATGAGAAACGGCACACGATTTTTACACATTTTTTGAGCTGGTTCTAGGTCTCTGAGTTCAGTCTCTCTTAAAATGTATATCCGCTCTTGTATGTGTTCTCTATAGCACTTAAAAACTAGATCTATACGCACACTTCCTAGATCTATGTACAAATATTCGCAAATGGAAATGCATTGTCTATCAGATTTTCACACTCTTAACTTTGGTCGCCATCATAAGAATTGATGGGCGTTTAGCAACTTGTTGTTATACAGTCTTTGGTCATACTAACTATATCACATATTTTTTCCAACATGTAGTAAATACATGGAATGTATGCCCATTTAATCGATCACGATTTGAAGAGCATTCATTATTAGAGTGTAGAATTGAGATTTTTAAATCTAGAATAAAAACCATATGTTGCTTGATTCAAAATTAACGCATTCTTTTTTTACATAATAGAAGAGTTCAGGAGCTTATCACATTATTGTAAAACTATTTAACGGCCGTCTGGATATGCGGTTGCTTGTGGGTGCCGTCGCAGAAGGGTCTATGGGAGGTTTGTTTGCAATTGCAGAGCCAATAGTCGCCAGTTTTCTCCACTTTGAACCGAATGGGCCTGAAATAGTTAAAAGTATTAGATGTAGTGCGTTTCAACTTCAATAATTCGCCCCATTTTAGGGTATGGTCGGTATTTTTAAATGAGGTCTTTCATAAGAACATTTTTTTTAGCTCAAACGTCGAATTTCACAGCAAAATATATGTGCGTTGTAGTAGGAGTAGAAAATCAAAATTTTCCTTTTACTAAAAGGCTTCTAGTCTCCAACTTTGATATTAATGAGTCCCTGAATAATTATTTTAATTTCGATGAGTTGACACCGTCGACACCGTTCAAGCGTCGTTTAATAAAGCCTAAATTCGCTGCTTGCAACGCCGCTATTTAAATTAATGCTATTTAAATGACATATTCTTACCTCTGCTTGATCTTAAGGAACTCATTCTTGTGCATTCCGTCGCACAGGGGCTGAGATTTCGACTTGCCGCATAGGCACCAGCTGTAGGTTTTATCTGTTGGTGGAGGTCGAGAGTTGTGGTTATGTAAACATGTCTGGAGAGACCCGGTTTTTTAGAGTTTCTTGAAACGTACCCTTGTCCAGACTAATTTTGAATGGTCGCTTGTCAAAGATAGCTCCATTCTCCTTCTGCAAAACGGCCGTTTGCTTGTCCTCCAACAGATTCTTCGGTATTGTTTTGGCGGAAGTTGCATCCTCTGACTTGGCCCTAGAGCTCAGCCGCACCTGCTGTGGTTATATGTAGATGATGTTAACTGGAGTTCTGTCATTAATATTGATATGGGTACCTGTAGCATCAGCGAAGAACGCAAATTTAGCCTTAATATTAACGACATGTTGGCTGCTTATTTATTTATATTTTATTTCTATTGGAATCTGCTAGTGGTGGCCTAAGAAAATATCGATATTTGGCGTTAGTCGTGGTTCATCGGTTTATTTTTTCTGGTCATACTACTATTATTTAAAAGTTGTGAATGATCAATCAATCATAAAATGAAAGGTACTTGAAACCTATTTGTTAGATCAATCAATCATAACATGAGAGGTATTTGAAATTTATTTGTTATATTAGGAGCTAGAGAAGAGCTAGGACGTTTCCATCGGCGAACAGTGTTGTAAAACGTTGCCTTCGCTGCTAAAAAAAAACTCGGCTATCGCTATCGGTGCCCAAGGTCGCCTTTCAAAAATTTGATTTCACAATTCCAGAATGCTTCACTGATAAGAGAGATAGGACTCGGGAGTCGGATGCGCCTGGCAGGTACGCAGTTCGGCACTATCATAGCTGCTCATCTGAATGGGAGACCGTACTCGTTGCGCGGCGCATGCTGCTAGCTGGAAGAAGCAAGCGCAAGATACTCCAGATAAGACTGTTTATCAAGCGGCCCCGTTAGACAAGCTGATTAACCCCTGGCCGCACCGAGATCTCTACGTAATACACTTTATTTTATACAAATACAAATACTATGGTGTCTAGAACTCGTCGTGGAACGGGTAGAACTTGTGCCCGGCCATTCCAGAGAACGGCACCGTGCGCTGGCCCGTGTGGTACTGCTCCATGCTTCGGACGTCCTCTGGACTCAGCTCGAAGTCGAACACCTGGAAGTTCTCCGCGATGCGAGCCTTGTTGGACGACTTGGGCAGCGGCACCACGCCAATCTGGACCAGGTAGCGGAGGCAGATCTGCGCCGTGGTCTTGCCGTACTTCTTGGCCAGCTGCTGGGCCTGCTCGTCGTAGATGAAGGGCGGCCACTGGCGGGCCGGCTGGGGGCGAGCCAAGGGGCAGTAGGCGCAGATGACCAGACCGTGCCGCTTGGCGTGTTCTCGCAACTGGCGTTGCTGGAATCCCGGGTGGCACTCCACCTGGTTGACTACGGGACGGATCCGACAGTTCGCCAGCACCCGCTCGGTTTGCGCCGCATTGAAGTTGGACAGACCGATGCTCTTCGCCAGTCCGAGGTCCACAAGCTTCTCCATCTCTGCCCATGTATCCAGGTAGTCGACGTCCGTCAGCTCGAGAGTGCCGTGCACGTTGCTGTCGTTGTGGAACTTCTGGCCCACCGGCATGTGCATCAGGTACAGGTCTACGTAGTCCAGGCCCAGATTGCTTAGGCTCAGGCGGCAGGCGCGCTCCACCAGATCGGGGTCGTGGTGAATCCCGCCTAGCTTGGTAGTCACGAACACGTCGTCGCGGGAGATCACTCCCTCCGCGATCTTCTCGGCGATCGCCTGGCCCACCTCCGCCTCGTTCTCGTAGACGAAGGCGGTGTCTATGTGCCGGTAGCCCACGTCGAGGGCATTGCGCGTGGAGTGGTACGCGTCGGATTCGAACGACTTCCAGGTGCCCAGGCCGAAGATCGGCATCTCGCGGCCGTTGCTCAGCTGGACGGTGGGAGCCAGGTTGGTCATCGTGTGTCTGATGCGCTGATAATTAGTGGTGTGCAAATTGAACGCTTCTGGGTCGCTGTGATTACGCTACGGGTCTCGGTCTGGCTGCTCTGGGACGGTAATCTGTTCCAGCACGTCGAAGGCTTCGCGGACAACTGCTGGCCCGCTCAGCCGGTTTCGTTGATTTTGTCACGGCGCTCGAGCTGCTTCGTCATCCGATGGCGTCATTGATGGCTCGCGGTTATTCCCAGCGAGCGAAAGCTCCTTTCCCGAGCTTTTCGGCGCGCATTTTGAACTCTTAAATTCGTGATTATTAAATGTTTTGGATACACCTCGAAAAACTATAGTGAGTATACATGACTATCGCTCGTGATCTAATCAATTCTTACTATCGAAACAGTTTAAAACATTAAAAGTGGATAGCTCAGAATAGTCGAAAAAATCACATTGGCCTAGAAATAACCTTCCATTTGATGCTAGTTCTAGTACTTAAAGTTTCACTATGTTAAGCTTTGAAGATATTTATTCGAGGATGCCAAAATATATTTACAATAAGGCAACAAAATTATGTATCATTACAGAATCACATCAGGTAGTTTATAAAAACTTGATTATTTCACTCTAAAATTGCATTGCATACTTGTAGACACCTTTCTAAAGTTTCAAAAGGCCATAGGTTTATTAGTAATTTGATCAGTAAAAGTAAACTTTAATAATAGTAAACTATACCTTGCGTTATGAGCTTATGGAAGCTACTGTATACGAGCGTCGTTTATCAATTAAATTAGAATAAGCTCTTCGAGGCCTTAAAAAACGAATAGGTAGTAAGTTTAAAGCATTTTAAAGTAACAATACATTACAGCTGTCATTATAGACAATTTAATTAATTAAATAAACAAACATCATGATGAAACCAGAAGCCGGGAGAAACCTTATTAAATAAACATTTTCCTTTTAATAACTTCTTTTGGAATGCATGATCACGTTCTGTTATCCAAAACTTTATTTGTATACCCTTGCAGATTATTATAATCTCAGTCAAAAGTTTTCCTTCTTCATCTTGATTTGTTCCGCTTGAAGCTTTATGTCCAGCTTCATATTGGTTTCATTTAAGAAGCCAGCACTACAAGTGATCCCATCACCCTTAAATATGATTAAAATATACTTACGTTTGTGTTATAACTTGATACCTTTAGTAAAGAATTAAAGGACAAGGCGGACTGCTAACACATAAATCTTTATTCGAATATTAGTTAAGTTCAAAATGTTAGACATTCAAAGATACATGGTGGTTTACACTTAGTTTCAACATTGAGGGGTTGCGTTAAAATATTTAGTTCGCTTTGCATAAATCTCACTTGGCTGATCGCAAAATGGGTATACTTTTACAAGTAATTAGTATGTGTAATCTGGTGGTTAGTGGGGCTAAAAGATCTCGCACAATGTGGATGTTACTAACTTTAGGATGTGTTTGGTGTTGGCGTCTTGCTGGGAGCTCCTGCGCTCCATAAGTTACTCTATGGGTTCAGTTACCGCTAAGTTGTTTCTTGGTGTTGTCTTCTTACTGTGAGCTCCGTGGAGCCGTCTCATCGCACTTCTTTAAGGACTATTTACTCTATTTCTATTTCACTATGTATATGGTAGGTAAGTAAACTTGAGATTGTTTTGCGTTAGACATGTAAACACTGATTTGAACATTTAGTGGCTATTACTAGGGCAGCTCAGACACTCGCTGGCTGGATATAACTGATTGGCGTTAGCTGTATTTCGGGTAACGGAGGTATATACGTATAGCTTTGATAAATCTGTCTGCGTGCATCCGTTAGCTACCCAGTGTCGTTACGATTATGCAAAGTGCCTAGGTAATATTGGAAAAATTAAACGTTTGTAGAGCTATTTTTGAGATTGTCAAATCGAATCACAAGTAAAATTTGGAATTTTCTTATTTGGAGTACTTGCGTATATGTTAGATTGGTATATGTCCTATATATAGAATATACATATATGTCTATGTTTGCTGAAAGTGCACAACAATAACGATTAGAATTGCGTATTGTTGGTATTACTCTAACATAGCCGTAGTCAAAAATATAGATATAGATTTGACACATGAGGGCATTCCCCCCCGGGAAACGCGTTCTTAAGTCTAGAAAAGATCCTAGGAGCTACATGTTGGATTTTATCATTTTAAGCTAAAAGAGTTGTGTTACTTAGGTCGAAGGTTTCCTCAGAGGATTGGTATTACGTCTACACAATTCTAGGGGGATGATTGTGACGCACTCTACCCGTTCTCGTAGCACATGGTGTAGATAAAGTAATTAAAGGCTTTCGAACTCTGACTTACGAACTGTTCCATACTAAAATTGGTGTTGCGTTGCATGTAAATCAATCCTAAATGTTTACATTCTTTAATTATCAAATAAACAATATTGTTTCGTCTGACCCGGTTCGCTATATCTATAAAAGTTTCCTTGAAAATTCGTTTACTTTTTGTATTGTTTGTGTTTATTCCTTTAGTTTTGTTGGGAGAAACCACTCGATACCTAATGTCTTGGAGTTTAGTGAGGAAGAAACTATGTATGACTTTACTTTATATGACATTACACACTATGCATCGTGGTCAGAATGTTGGTTACATCTACGAGTTTTGGTTTTCATTAGTGATATATCGTTGTTTGAGAGACCTTTGTTTGGAAGAGGAGTTGGCTAAGAAAGGTGACTACGCTTCTAGGGTTATCTACGACTTCTTGCCAGAACTACCAATTGGTTCTTGCACAGGAGCCCGGGGGTCTCCCGGTATGCCTAGGCCGATCGGTTCTGACGTTGACACTCAAAGTAATCACACCAAATATACGCATGTGAATCAATTTAACTTGCTTTACACATATACATATATGTACACGACTACAACTAATAAGGTCCCTCTCCAGTGTTTAATGCTTTCGATGCATCGTTAATACCATACTTAACGGGAACAAGGTATGAATTTTGTACAAAATAAAACAAATAATGGTGTTGTGTAAATAAATATTAATAAATGGTTTTGTATTTCTGCGAGCAGCGGTACATAGGGGCGGGCGTAAAGAACAACCAAATGAAAATGAAGGTCCGAAACTAAGGGTACAATAACTTATCCGCTACGTGGCTTACTTGTTAATAACTAGCTTCAACTAGACTGTTTAATAGTAGGTTTTAGTTGGGGCTTTAAAAAAATAGATTCCATGCTCTCGGCTACGTTATACAATTACAATACAAATTAGTTTACTAGCTTGCGTAGGATTTATGTGGTAAAGTTTCGTAGGAAATTATGCAGTTTAGTGCTGTTTGTTTTGATGTTGCCTCCTCTAAATGTTTAGTATCACACGCGTCCAAGTTTTGTTTGTATTCGTTTCGGCTCCCGCCGGGATTGCCGAATTTCAAATTTCAAATTTGTTTGCCATCTTTCGTTTTGTACTAAAGCAAAAAGTTACTCGCTTGCATTGAAATGCATTTGGGGTTCAGTTCATTAGAAGATTGAGATAGTTTCCAAGTTGGGCCATAGATACGCCGTAGCCTAGGCTAATGCGAATGCGACTGCGGCTGGGGACGTTGATGTTGCTGATGTGGATGAAAGTTGGTCCGGGCTGTGGGTGCTGGGGCCCAAATTGGCATCCCGCCCGGCTAAGCTCATAACTGTGCAGCTAATTGCAGTTTGATTAACACACACTCAGGGTTAGACACTTAATACGCGCTACAAGCTAATCCGATAACGGGGCATTCGGGGCAGGGGCCATGGCCGTAGCCGGGGCTTAGAGCTTCCTGGTGGGCTCCACCTTCTGGGACATGGCGGTGAGCACCCGCTGGTTGTCGATGACGCGGAAGCTACTGATGTACGACCGCACCTCGCCCTCGCTCTTCGGCGACGGCGGCTCCAGCCCTGTCATAAAAGGAATTCAATTAGAAGACTCTGCCTTGGCCTAGAGCAGGAAGCGACCCGTGGAGACCCTCTCCACTTGCTCCTTACCCTGGGCCTTGGAAAACTATGCTTACCCAGACTCCTGGAGCGGCAGAAGCGGATGGTGCGCATCGTCTGGGCCATCATGTGCATCTTCTCGAAGTTCACCAGGCCATCCAGGCTGGTCTTGTTGCCCTCGTGGGCAAAGGTCATGTCCTTGAGGAGCAGCGGCATGAAGGGTATCAAAGGCGGCTGCAGCTTGCCCACGAACACGCGATACGCCCGATGGTTCCGACTGGGATCAATCAGCGCCTCGAACTCCTGGAAGATCTTCTTGAACTTTGACGGTATCTTCTCCCAGGTCTGTTGCAGCCGGGTCACCGCCATATTGGACAGACCCATTACCACGGCAAAGAAGGCGTTGAGATTTTGGTACTCCTTGCAACTAATAAGAAGTTTAGAAGTTGGTTAGCAAGTTAAAGGTTAACCTATTTAGGAGTTTTTTTTCCCCCTCTATATAAAGGGAACTCTTAATGTTTCGTTTTACTTACTAGGCGGCCAGCTTGATGAACTTCCGGACTAGCCCCACTCGCTTGCTCAGGCTGGGCGTGGACACCAGTTCGGTGACAATCCAGTACTGAACCTCGTTGAAGCGACGCAGGAATACATCCAGGTTGGCCGTGATCTGTGGAGGGAGGAAGAAATTCGATCAAGACGAGAACCTTGGCAGCCAAAAGTTTCGAAATAGTTTCGAGCCTTCATTTAATTACGCCGACTGGCAAAGTCGAGGCTAACTTAATTTGCCAGCAGATGACAAATGGCAACAGTTTGCGGCCAGAGTCTGGCAGGCTAATTGCCCAAACGAGACTTCTGGGACTTTCGGCCAAGTTGGCCCCTCTCACCTTGCCAAAATGGTGCCGCCCGAAGGTGTGGTAGAGCAATTCGTACTCGTGAACGGCCCAGAAGAGGTCCCACTCGAACAGGGTGATGTGGTAGGCCAGTTCCTTGGTGCTCAGAATTTCCAAGTCGATGTCCACGCCCTCGGTGGGGCATTCCTGCTCCTGCAGCTGCGTCTGCAGAAAAATATGGAAAATGAAATTACAAGACATCGCCGCCTTTAGGGAAATACTTACCAGTGCGTCCAGGTGATCCTTGACAGAGACAAACAGACGGCCATTGAGCGAAAGGCCTGTGGGGATGCTGACGTCGTTGTCCTTAAAGACGGAGCGCTCTCCGTTCGACTTGACCTCGACGAGGACGAGGTCCTCGGGACCCCTGTTAAGCTGCAGCTTGTCGGCGGCACAGGCCTTGATCAGCTCCGCTGTGGTGTGCATCGGGAAGCGCAGGGTGCAGTAGGTGTGGTCGGCGCAGTAGACCCGGAAAATGACTGAGAGGCACCAGAGTATTACAAGGATTCTCCTGAGCTTCAAAGATAAGATACTTACTATCATCGTCCGGCCGTATGACTGTCTTCGATGGCGTCGCATTGCCGCTGAAGAGGCAGATGGGCTGGCCATTCGGCGGCAGCTTCCACTTCTGACCAGCGTTCTGGTTGCGGTCCTCCTGGTAGCGCGCCATTTGGGTGAGCACGTTGTGAATGATGCTGGTCTCCTCGTTGAGGTCGGGATCGGCCTCCACCTCGGCGGCCAGGTCCTCGATGAAATCGCAAACGCTGGGCTCCTCGAAGGCCGCGTGGCGGACGGCCATCACCCACTTCTGCATGAACTGGATGACGCGCTTCTTGAAGTTGATTATATACTCACGATCCTCGGGCGTCTGGGCCTCCTCGTGGGCGTCGCAATGGAAGGTGCACAGTGGTTAAGGAGAAACCAATTTCATTCGGGATTGGGAATCGGATTTAGAGTGTGATTTGCCAGGGTCAGCCAGTCCCAAAGTGGGTTTACTGTCTTGGGGAATCTGTTTATTGATTTCTGTCCCGCCCTCTGTCCCACCTTGTTGTTGTTCTTGCTGGCACCTGCTTATTAAACACATCACGTATTTCGATGCAGATTGTGGGATTAGTTTCAGGCATCGTTGACCAGGACTCCCCCAAGCTCCGTCATCCCCGTTCCGGGCATTCCGAAAATGCTGACCCATCGCCCTGGCCAAGTCATCATTGCGGCTTTTGTTTCGGACAAAGTTGAACTGTTTCGAAGGCCTGAGCCTTCGCCGGGCGGAAGTGTCGCTTGTTAGCGTTTTCTGCCACACTCGAGCCCGGAGCCAGAGGCCCGAAAAAACCACCCACTTACCGTGGCAGCCGCTCCCCTGCCGCTGGCCGGGATCGGGGTCATGTGTGGTGGCTCGCGTGCTGCCGGCACTTAAACTGTCGCCGTGGAAATTCTCCCTATTCCAACTACCAACCAGGGAAACGTGACTCGGCCGCGAGATGGACGAGCTCAAGAAGGGGGCTTTTTTTTTTTTGCATTTTTAAAGTGCACTCTGACCGAGGAGGGGGACCTAGCTAAACGGACCTTGGAAACGCATGAAGTGCTAAAGGGGTCGGTCCCTAGGAGTAGGCTAAGCTCTGGGACGTGGCTGGCATTGCAAGGACTGTCGAAAAGGTTTAAGGTATACTTTTTCGGTGGTTTTTGTTGTTTTAAAAAGGATATTAATTGGCCAATTCATCAACCAGCTGCACAACGGGCATGAACACAATGTGCGTGAGCAGAAAGTCGTCCAGGAAGGGGTCCATTCCACCCACCGACTGGCCCAGTCGCGTCTCCAGCAGGTGCTCCAGCATCTTGGCCGGAGTGCCCGACATGACCGTGTATCTGCGCAGAATTTCAATTGGATTATGGTTATAAATCAAATTATTAATCATAATATTTGAACACAGACGAAATCCCATCGAGGGATACTATAAGTGTATCTGAATCTAGTTAACGCATTATATTATAAAGATTGAGATACAGATTTAATTTGAACCTCGACGTTCCGTCACGGAGTAATAGAACCATAAAAATGGACACGTTGCCTTTGGCTTTCAATTAAATTAGGGACACTTAAAAATTTGATTGGACGGACACTCACTTGAATGCGGAATGCTGTCCCCGTTGTTTGGCCACGCGCTCGAGCACTAAAACATCCTTGCCGTGCTCCTGCAATCTCAGGGTATTGGCCTCCACATCGCGCAGTATACGGTTGAAGTGTTCCTTATCCACGCGCAGCAAGTGGCAATTGTTCTCCTTAAGGACAATGGTTGCAGCTCTGAAAAAGGTAAGGTTGTCAACATTTTATTAATAATTAATTTATTATCAAGTAACATTAAGTTCCCAATGTAGAAATTAATGCACATAACCGCCCTTTTGAGCCGAGTCAATTTTCCATTAATTAACAAATTTCAGCTGGATTCGATGCGTGGTCGCATAAATAGCTATAAATATGAAAATGTGCTTGATGGCATTTCCCCACCACAGAGGCTAAAAGTATTTTAAATTGGATTTTCACAGCACCTGCAGTTGGCAAATGAACACAATCGATATGCGGAATTATTTAGCAAAATGCTGATATGAGCACAGCGCGATTTATTATATTTGCCAAAGGCCTACAAGCTCTCGGACAATTTTAATTAACCAAAAGGCCAAACAGAAGCTTAAACTATTTAGCGATGCAGTTCAAGCTTCAACTATTTAGCAATTCAGTTCAATCATTTAAAGTGAAAAGGTTACAAGTAGAGGTTTTTGAATATAGGAAACCCAAATATTAAGATGGTAAAACCTACTTCCCTTCCATCCGAGCCTGATGATAATAAGCTGTATCATTGAGATGCGTAACGCCTTTATATTTGAAATGCTTAAAAAAGAAACAAGAAAGGACCAAGGCCTTATTCAGCTCATTATTACTTTATCTGTGTTTAAACCAAATTCCTTTTCAACCAAATTTCAGATCATTATTGTTTTAGCTTTGTTAAAGCCAAATTCCCTTTTCCACCGAATTTCAAGCTCAGACATGATAATGATGAATCTGTTAACAATGGCATTTAATTCAATATATTCCTGAACAAGGCGAAATTTACTTGGAAAAACTCTGAGCAGCTTCCCAAGAGAGATTTCACTTAGACATTTCACCGTCGCCGGAAGCCCAGCATTGACGTAGGATATTACCAATATAGTGAAACCGAATTCCCACTTCCAATCAGTGAAATCAAGGCTTCCCCTACTTAACCGGCTCCTGGGTCTAAGCTGACAAACAATCGATGCGAAGGCCATTCTTCAGCAAGCCTTTGATACACAGTTCCTGCCTTGGCAGCTTAGGCAATGGCTTTTGGATCGGAGACGGGCCTTGGCTAATATTTTGTTTCAATTTTCAATTGTTTGCTGTAAATGGCACACAATGGCGCTTGTTATCCGTTGCTGTGCTTGTCTTCTGCTATCTGCTCCGTTGCACCGCACCATTATTCGCCGTTCTGGCCTAGACTATTGTGTGGCTTTGCTTTGGCTCCACAATGGCGGGGCAACCCGAAAAAAAAACAGCGGCAGAAGTGGCACAAAGATACCCAGGGAATAGCCCAACTCAGGTGCTTAGCTCGCTAAACGGTAGTCCCGGCCACTTAAAAATTATTCAAGGGAAGTGATTCAACGACGGGGATGCCCCGTCACTCACCTGGGTGCGTCGTTTATCAAGGCCAGCTTGCCAAAGTCATCGCCGGTCTTCAAGGTGGCGACTGTTCCCTTGCCGTGTATCACAACGTCCACAGATCCCTTGAGCAGGATGTACCACGAGCGTCCTTCGTCGCCTTGATTGAACACTGCAGTGTTTTTGTGGCGGTAATGGGTTAAGAGCGTTGGGGGATAAAAGTCGCTATTAGTGCTTATAATATTGCGGCATCCACTGGTTTATTGAGACATAATTAGTCCGGGCTTAATTAAAAAGTTTTCCGAACTTTTTGTCTGGTTCGCTCCTCGAGAGAGTCGCTGCCCGGCCAACTGCGGGGAGTTATTAATTCCGCCGCCTTATACTCACATATTGTGCCCGCCTGGGCATGAGCCTCGAACACGAATATCGACGAGAGCTCCCGCTTGATGCTGGTCGATAAGTGGGAGAGGGCGGCTATGTGGACCAGTTCCTCGAACACCAGCTCCAGTTCCTCCGAAGTTCGTTCGTGCGACCTGGGTGTTGGCGAAAAAGAAATCTTTAGCGGCGCCGAAATTTCGAAACTTTTCTGCTTTTACTACATCATACTCTTTTCTTAATGAGACTAATTATGGTTTTGAGAGGACGACATTGTGCATAGAAAATGGTTTCTTTTAAAAGTTTCTGTTTTACAAGGATATTTAAATTTGTAAAGCTCCATTTGTAGCTCTTTAACAAGTTATAAAGAGAATGTTAAGAAAAAGATGCGTAACGCGGATGCATTTGAATGGCCATAACCAAGCAATTTTTCTGGTAGAGACGGAATTTGCGTCCTTCCACTCGTGTGGAGTTACGCATCTTATACTTAATATTGTCGTTCCGTTGGACTATGGACTTATGTTTTAAATCGGACATGTTTATAAAATGCTTTGTAATACTTTTGTAGCATTACTTACGGCTTTCGCAATATCATCCGCAGAGTGGCGTCCGGACCACGCTGGAATAGAGCGCTTAGCGCCTCACGGATGTGCTCGTTGGCCGCTCCTAGATCGTCCGACTGGGGCACGCTCGCCGCCGCTGCTCCGCCCTCCTCGTCCAGGCGAAACCTATAGAGAAAGCACTTGTCCTTGAACGGCTGCTCTTTGTTGACTGCAAAACAGAGCAGGATTAATGCGTTTGCCATTCGGTGTTGACTACGAGCTTACCATGTGCGAGAACTCCCTCCTCGACGAGCGCCTGCCACATGCCCGCCGCCTGGGCGCGGGTGTGGACGATGGGCGAGAGGTTGACCAGCCAGTCGACGAGCTCGGTGCCGGGGGCGCACTTGCGTATTAGCTTGCCGGAGACCTTTCGGACAGGACACTCGTAATTAGCATCATAAAGGTGGACTTAGCACACTCACCTTGCGATCCTTCAGACAGCTGGAGTTGTCGGCCACGAGTAGGGTGCGTAGGGCCCAGCCCATGCGGCTCATAGCAGGACTCGGCGTCTGCAAGGAAAGTTCACATTCTCACTCTCTGACTTTAGACTTCTTACATTTCTAAAGAGCCCAGCTATCCGGCTTTCGGGCCAAGTGTCAAAGCCAGAGGAAATGGCCAGAACGAGACCTTCAGCACCCCGCCCTACGCCTCCAAGCCTCACTCATGAATAACACATAAATATTTTGTAATTCCCTTGACAGCACCTCCTGGAGCAGCAAATTAACTCATTTGTCGTCGTCAATGTCAGGACATTACATTTATAATATTTATGTGAGTTTCAGAGTGCTGCCGACTTTTTATATATACCAATACGACTTTTTATATATACGAATGTATGTATATATGGGAGGAGCATTTTGTTCTTACCTCGGTTATGGGCAGCGCTGGGTTCGGATGGTCCGGGCTGAGGGGTCGCTTGGTGGGCGATGTGGCTGCGGCTGCTGTCTGTACGCCAGGACCAAAACCTAAAAACACAGCCGAAAGCAGTTTCCATTAATTAATGTTATTTCAACCGAATGGTTGCTTTAAGTGCGCTTAATATGTTGATTCAATCAATGGGCGCACTCAGTAATGGATTCCGCAATTTGAGCCGTTGTTTGCGAATTGTGATTAATTATGAGTATGGAATACAGATGAAGTTATAATATCGTTTCAATAAAATCAATTGCGAAGCAATAAAGAACGAATCTTTGAGCTGCCTTTAATCGTTACTATTTTTTATCTTTTAATCAGGATATATTTCACTTAAGAACTCTTCATTTTACGAACTCCCTACTGAATATTAATGTCAATATTATTGTTTATTGTTTACTCACCGTTCTTAAATTTGCAATTGGTAAAAATGTCGTTCATCAACTCCTTGTTTTTCTGCAATTGAAATGGAATCGTAAATGTATATTAGTCTGTGTCGTACTCATATATTGTCTGTGATAAGTGCAGTTCGGATTCCTATTACGTTGCTCATTTCAAAGGCCGTCGACTGCGGACGCGTCATCTGCCCACGCTCTAGGCGCCGTCGCCGCTTGACGGCGGCGGATGTGGCTCCCGCTGTGGCCACAGGGGCTACACCCGCTCTGACTCCCGCTTCCGCTGGCTCCTGACTGTGCCTCCGGTAGCGGAGCAGGAGGACGCCCGAGGCCAGATCCTCGCCGGCCACAATCTGGGCGGACCAGCGCTGGTGGCCAGCTGCCATGAGCAGCCTTTGCTTCCACTTGAGACTGGCGTGCGGGCTCGCAGGTAATTACTGCCAAACGTTGCTTCGCACACTGATAAGTGCGGGGCGGGAAGTTGACAAATGAGCGCCTCGGCTCGATGTGTGCAATTACTTATCAGCGGGGAGAGTTGTCGAAGGCACTCGATTTTATTTAAAAAATATAAAAACCCACTCAAATGGTACTTTATTTGTAGTGAATAAGGTCAGAATAATACGATTGTTCTCTCTTTTTGAAAATATATGTACATATTACTGGGTTCTTAATAAGAATCTCATTAGGAATGCTTGTAAAATAAGTTAAGTATTTGCAGTGTTAAATCCATTAACTGACTGAAAAAGTGAATATATCACGAACCAAGCTACAAGCACTTGCTGTGCAAATTGAAAGGTTAACAAAGTCCAGCTGTCCCATTAGCTGCCAATGGGTTAAGGGCCAACCCAAGGCGCTTGGCAACTCTTGAGGCTCTACCCGCTGATAAGGTACAATCGCTGCGTTGGCGTCGCTAATTAAACGCGCTTTGCTTATCAAACGCACAGCACGCCCAAACAAGTGCCAAGGGGTGGAAGGGGTGGTCATGGGAGGAGGTTGGGGGGTTGGGGAATCGGAGCCGGAACCGAAGTCAGAGCCAAAGCCAGAACCTTGAATGCCACCCACATTGATTGAACAGCGTTCTTAGTTGGCATGTCTTGAATTTTAAGAAAAATTTGTCAAGGTTTTGAATTTTATTTCAAGAAAGGGAATATCGCAGGATATTAAATGAGTCAATATTGAGAGAGATTGAGAAGTTGCTTCATTTAAGAAAAGTTTTTAAATAGACCATTTTATACAATTTCCCATTTATAAGTCTCTTGAATCATTTTACTTGGATTACGAGTATATGCATTCTCTTTCGATTCGAAAACTACTCATACGTAGATATCTCCCCTAATGAATTGCATTCTTTGAAATTCCTGCTTGTCTCTCTTGGCAACTCAACCGAAATGAAATTTGTGAAGATAGAGGCAAATAACTGCAGAGCTGAGCTCCAAGTCCTGTGGATTTTTCCGAGAAGTGTGTTCAATGAACACGGCTTCCAGCCACAGATGCAATTTAAATCGAACGCTATGACATGCACTTTGATGACTCAAGTGAATTTGTCTCATTTCTCGGAGCGAAAGCCTTCGGAATCCTTCAGTGATCGGGCAGCGCCATCCCGCTACCCTGGGAGCCTGGGTGGTGGGACGGCTCCGGCTCCCTCGAGGGTTCGCATGTGCAACTTGTGTTTGTGCATAAATAAATAACCACACGGCCATGGACATGCAACTGTGCATGCCCCGGGCAGTCAATGGGGCCGGTCTGCCTGCAATATTTATGGGCTGGATATTACGCAGACCACATGTTTGGCAATGCCATAATGCCATTGTTGCATCGACGTCGGCGGCTAGAACGCGATTTGCGGGGGCATTAAATCGCCCCAAATTAAATGCAAATATTTGGGAATCGAGCGGCATTGAATGGCTCTGAAAGTGGGACTCGCCAATTGAGTTATATTCGCACACTCAGTGGCAATCGGCGAGTTTACCGCAAGTGCCAAGTGTAATTTCCCAGGCGGCCATGCAAGACTCACATCCGCCCCCAAGTCGTCTACATTTTTGCAATCCCAATCCCAATCCGAATTCGAATCGCAATCCGAAGAGCAATCCCAATGCCAATCCGAATGGGATTGCTGGAGCGCTTGTCCGAAGTAATTGGCAGCCATTGAATGGTAAGTGGCCCTGCTGGCTGCTAGTTACTGCCGGGTTTCCTATTCACTTTTGTGTGCTAGTCTGCATTTTGGTGAAACGACTGAACTGGTAATTAACCCGAAATTCTCTTTCACCCGCCGCCACCACATGGGACTACAATCGCTTTCTTTGGCATTTTCAATTTGCCAGCTCGGGCAAATATTTGCGCACAAATCAAACTCTCGACTGCGACTGCGACTAAGGAGGATGACAACTTCCACGAACTCAATAGATTGCTATACGAGAATTTCCACCCACACAAACTCCTATGTATGTACTGCGAACACTTTTCTTACTCCTTTTCAATTTTCCCCCTGATTTTATCGCATTTACGCAGTGCCAGCGGCAGGAATATTCCCCAGCTCGCATTTTTATGGCATTGCAACCAGCATCCATTCCACTTTCACTCCATTGTTGCACACTGCGTATACGTGACATGTGGTGCCCTGCTGTCGCAGCTACTTTGTTATCGCTCGGTTCAGCCCGTGCCGCCTCTTGGGTTAGCCAATGTTGGCATAATGTTGCAAAATAGTATATGCCCCAATTTGGGGTTTGTCCCCTCTCCCCGCCCCTTCGGTTTTCCGCCCCTAACGAATAAGGTAAACACACATCACATCGCATCCCCTGCCCCCATCTTGGGTGCTTGTGTGCGTGTGGGTCTGGTGCTTATACCTTTTGCGGCTGCCGCAGGGGATGACTTAGGGGCCCTGCTTGAATGGCATTGTTAGTGGGGTCTCCGAATTTATCAGAGAAATCCACAGAAGTCGTATCCGCATTGAGTTTTGCATTCTGACTATGTACCGAGAGAAACATTGTGGCTGGAATAAACCCAAAAAGGTGGGTGCTTGAAAGCATTTCAATAATAATAATAGGTAAAGTATATCCGGGGATATAATATATGTTGAAGGGAAGAATGACACAAGTTGTCAAATGTGGATGAGGGATCATTTATCTGAGAGGTTTGAAAATCTCTTTGGAATACAAATATTAGGAAATAGTGTGTTTTTGGTCCTTCGAGCCGGATGGACCAATATCTTTGAGATTTTTTTCCGAGTGATACAGTTCGCTCCGGCATTTAGTAATCAAGTCAAGGGGATACTAAGGTTAAGGTTTATTTAATTTGTGGGATCCTCTGACTGCCGTACTCTTTTCCTTCAGTGCACTTTTTGTTGATTGTGTGGAATGCTCAAATATTTACAATTTGGCATATGTAAGCCATGTTGTGGCTTTCTGCTTGCTACGGCTTTGCCACATTCCTGCCTTGTGGCTTTCCTAATTCAAATATAATACTCTTCTTCCTTGGGTCAAACGAACTATCCATCGCAATTAATTATATCTAATAATATAGTAATCAAGCTAGCCTTTCCAATTAATTAGCCAGAGTCCTGCACCTACTCCTAACTGAGCGGCCACATGCAAACCTTACATAAATGTGATGCACTGCACTTAGGCTGTCATTATACTACAGTCCCGGTCGCCGCACATAAACATAGACGAAACAAACGACTACTTAGCCCACAACAGAAACTAGGCTTAATTCCCCACTCTGCGGCAGAGCCAAAGCACTTAACACCGGGCACCCAAAGTGCCTGCCATGTGTTCGGGCTTAGGCCTGGAAATTCATTAGGAAAAAGCCCCTGGCATAAGTTCGCCATGGATCCGGGCCCGCCCCTCCGAGCATCATTAAATGTTAATTGAAATTTTAATTAAATATTTTCGGAAATGACGCAGGAATACCGCAAATAGTAGAGCTCCCCGTTCCCGCACACATTTCTGCATATCACTTCGCCAACTCAGGCACAGCTGCTCCTTTGGCAGGAGCACAAATCGATGGGAGCCGTCAGTCAACCCGAAACCCTATGTCATCGCCGGAGCACTCACCTCCCAAATGAGTCGGAAGTCCTGCTGCTCCACGCGCAGCAGCTCGCAGGTCGTCTTCGTCACCACGGTACTGTCCCGTGGCAAGTCGTGCAGTACGGACTCCCCGAAGGTGGCTCCCACGCCCAGGTTGCACAAGGTGACGGCGCTCTGCAAATAAATAAATAGGGCCAAAGGTTCAGTTAGAAGGTGTCACTTGAGAAACATAGAAGAGTATAGTGCATTTGTAGGGGATAAGTTTAAGTTTGCATATTTTATTACCACCTTTTAGTGAACAAAGAACTGACAGAATACGAAAACAAAGAACACTTGCTAAGATCTTGAAAGACCAGTATATCCTACATTTCACTAATAGTTAAGAATAACTAGATGAGCTCGGATTAAGTTATGTAAATTAACTCTAATAAAGACAGTTAGCTTACCAACGTGAAAGAATTGTGGTATCTTTGCCTTTATGGATGAAGTTCGTCTAAAATTACTTTAGTTTTTTATTATAGATAATATATAAAAGATTTAGCCAAGAGAATTGTGATAACGGGAATCTGAAGTCAATAAATACAATGAGTAAATTTTCCTTAATGCTTATTATACCCTTGCAGGGTATTATAATTTCAGTCAGAAGTTTGCAACGCAGTGAAGGAATCATCTCCGACCCTATAAAGTATATATATTCTTGATCAGCATCAACAGCCGAGTCGATCTAGCCATGTCCGTCTGTCCGTCTGTCTGTCTGTCTGTCTGTCCGTCTGTCCGTCCGTTTCTACGCAAACTAGTCCCTCAGTTTTGAAGCTATCTGAATGAAACTTTGCAGATAGTCTTCTATATATTCTCACTCGTGCATATGTCGGAACGGGCCAGATCGGACGACCATATCATATAGCTGCCATACAAACGATCCGTAAATTTGTAGAAAAAAAATTATAACTTCACTGTTTTTTAACATATCTTGATCAACTCTCGGTTATGAGCTTTCTATATTGTTTCAGATTTTTGGATTTAATTTTGTAAAAATCGGACTACTATATCATATAGCTGCCATACAAACAGTCGTAAAATTTTCAGAAAAAAATTATAGCTCTGTCAGTTTTCAACATAATTTCTTCTTCTTTTAGATACTAGTGGTTCATATTTTTTCAGAATTTTGTTGTAAATTTCATAAGAATCGGACGACTATATCATATAGCTGCCATACAAACGATCGGTAAATGTGGAGAAAAAATACATTTTACTTTACATGTAAAAATGTGAAAAAATGTAAAAAAAATGTAAAACTGTAAAAATTGTATGAATATGAAAGTAGTTCGTATTATATTATATTGGGATAGATTATAACTCATACAATTGGAATCTGCAAGGGTATACCAACTTCGGCGTGCCGAAGTTAGCTTCCTTTCTTGTTTTATACTAGTGTAAATGTAAATGTATCTGCGTCTGCTTTCGATATATTTACCTAAATATAAATGTATCTAAGAAACAGGTAACAAAAAGTTAAAAGATTTATATATCGACTTTAGATTCAAATATCGAAAGAGTATCAATATATTTATATTTTCAGCCATCTTTAGGTTATACTTTATTCGTGCAACTTATTCTGTGGCAACTCGACTTCGGACTTCATCTTTTGCCATCGCCTTGAGCAATTAAAAGAAATGGCCGCAATTTCATTGTGGTGTCAGAAACAAACATTTACTTATATCCCAGTAATCGTTCCCTGGTCGCAGATCCGCAAAACCACCGAATGCAATAGGAGTGCGGCCGAAAAGAAGCCGGGAAGTGCAGCCAAGAGGCGGAAACGCCATCTACTGTCACCGGGCGCAATAAACGCGGCTAACCGCAACACTGCAATGACATTTTCAATTACCCAGCCAGACTTGCATCTGCTTTCCGTCGCTTGTTTGTTTTCCCACCAGACATCTCGAGGTTCTGGGCCCTTGGCCAAACTGCCGTCTCTTGGTCCGAACTGGGGACTGGGGACTGGAGCCCGGGAGGCCGACGGAGTCGACGGAGCCCCGCCGTGTAATTGGCTTAACAAGACTGGCGAGCGACCGCAGAAATTGTTAAACTCGCATTAGCCGGTTCACGTGTGAGTGTGTGCGAGTGTGCACAGTTATTACACCGCACAGGGCCATAAAATATACTTTAATTAATTCTCGCCGTGTGTAATTACAACTGCTGTTACGCCGTTGTTGTGCCACCTTTTCTTTTTGCCAACTCTGCAGCCGCAGCCGGCGTTCGGGGAGATTTCATTCGCTTTTCTTGCTGATTTATTGCGGCCTTTGTTTTTTGACAAGCGTCAAAACGAATCTCCTCCCCGACATTAAATTTGATTGCTTTCTAATTTATTGCGGCATTAGCAGTTGACCCACAGACACAGAAACACAACCAGAGGAAGTGGCAAGCGGACACAATTTTGACCGCGAGCATTTCCCTTTTGTAATTTGCCTAAGCTGGCAAGAATTGAATTGAATTTGCCGCCCAAACAATAATATTTGGAAAGCTCGGCGGCTTTGTGCGCCAGTCTGTGATGTAACTGAGCGAGCTGGCCCCTTAAACCGATGGAGTGTGAAGTAAATAATACTCTTGTGCGTGTATCTTTCGCTGGTCCACAGAGAACGGATGTATCTGAGCGATTGCTCGCGTTTTATTAGATTACTCTTTAGTCGGATTGCGGCGGTGAAAGTACCCAAGTATACGGGTATCGGGTATTTTGAGATACTTCATAAGATGCCGCTCAGCGATATATTTTACATATTTTAACCCAGTTCCGATTGTACCTCCGATGCTGATCCGTAGGCAGCAAAAGCGTTTCTTCACCTTCAATAGCCTGAAGTGGCTCATCATAAATTAAGTATTCATCCACTCTAGGTCCTATTGTTCTCCCGCCCCACTCCTTACTATAGTTACAACCATTCAGTTATGATCAACTCGGCGGGGTTTCGGTATCTAAAGCCGCATGTAAGCACGTACATTTTTCTTGCTTTCGTTTTCGCCACCGGATCTTTTACATAAATGTGGGGTTTGCAATGCAATGTTTTACCTTTGCATAATGTCGCGTTGATTGCTCCACGTTATACGTACAACTGCGACGAAATAGCATGTTCCCTCTCCGTCTGACACAGACAAAGTTTTCGCAGTCAGTTTTCGATTTGGCACAGTACCCGTTCCCGCGCCGGGCGGTTTTTATATTCAAATTGTGCCGAGCGACATTCGCAAACGCGTGGCACCTACAGAGTGAGAGACCCACAAAAAATACAAACACGTTACCCGAACTTGTGGCGCTGTCGACGAACGTGAGGTCAGAGGGCGGGCGACCTGCCCCAGCTAGTCGTAAGCCAGCACGCGCCACCAGAGAAATGCCCCTAGATAAGCGCCGGCTCTGATGGATCGTGGCTTCAGTTTCAGTTTCAGTTTCGGTTTCAGCGCGATTTGCCACTGCAATGTGTTATGTGCTCGCTTCAGCCCGTCTCGAATTCGTGCAACCGCGCGGCGTCGACTCGCGGAGCGAACTGAACAGAAACTGGAGTCGAAGCCCGCCAACTGACGGCACCAGCGGCTGTGAATCACTGGAGCCGGCAGAGGCTCTTTGTGCAACTCTGCTGTAACTGTTGCAAGTTGCTGAAGTGTGGCCGGCAGCAACATCAACACATCCGCAGCAGCAGCAGCAGCAGCAGCGACATGGGGCATGGGGGTTCTGTAGGCTGAATGACTCTGGCTAAATCTGTCCCAGACTTTCCAGACAAAACTTTTAATTGTAATGGCGAAACATCTGACATAAAAACATGAAAACAATCTGTGTGTGATCTGGCACATGATGCAACTATATAAGGTGTGCACTTTATATTGTTTCCCCCATTAAAGTTTTCTTTTCTAATTTAAACGTTTGAATCTTAAATTTGGCTTACTGCTGAAAGCCTTGCCCATCGTTTTGGCCGACCTGTCAGCCTGTCGTTTGATGCCTGCAATTAATCCGCGCACAGGCTCCGGGCCGCAGCATTTCATGGCCATGTCCACGTCCGTGCGCGTGTCCGTATCCATAACCATGGCGGTGGCGATAGTGCCAGTGAAATACGAGCCCTTTCCGAGTCGCAGGCACCTACACCGTACACCCTACACCATTGTTGCTGGCCAAATGTCCGGCATCCCACGACCATGTCGACTTTTTGTTCGCTGCTGCGCTTGAAAAACTTTTTACGCACATATGAGCACGCTTCCGTCCGATGCAGCTGCTGCTGCTGCTGCTATTGCTGCTGCTGTTGTTGCTGCAACAACTGCTGCAGTTTGTCTCGCACTGCAGGCCAATCCGGCTGGGCAAACAAGGATGTGGACTTAACTTTCGGCGAGGGCCGTACGAATGACTAGCTTTGAGGATGCTCGTGCTAATGGAATTTGAGATGAGCTGATGATGCTGGATGGGAATTGAAAGTTTCCAACTAAAACCCCCGAAAAGTTGTGGCTTTAAATAACCGCCGAGATACCTCATTGTTCGGGTTGAACAACCTTGACACT
Source organism: Drosophila punjabiensis (assembly GCA_008042585.1). Taxonomy (NCBI): domain Eukaryota; kingdom Metazoa; phylum Arthropoda; class Insecta; order Diptera; family Drosophilidae; genus Drosophila; species Drosophila punjabiensis. The sequence goes on along the minus strand of VNJR01011646.1, from coordinate 40,713 downwards.
TTTATTTCAGTTTTCAGCTTTCGGTCTGCACTTGTTGTTTTGCCCATCAACCGCATTTGTTTCTGGTGCGGCTAGTAATTAAATTTATTTCGCCCTCCTACGGTGAAGGTAAAGAGCCAAGTTCCAGACCAAGTCAATGACTGCTCACAATGCTCGCTAGCCGAGCGGTTCGCGTAGCGTGTATCTGCCGGGTACATCGCCAAGAGCCACGTACGTATCTCATCCACAAGTGCTATTTGTTTGCTCTCATCGATTCGGCCGGCCAGGTGTCTAGATAAATCACGCCCTGCGAGTCTGTTTTCTCGCCCCATTAATTATGCCAATAAATGATGACCCAAGTTGTTAATTGGAATAACTGCATTTGTTTGTGGTTTTTAACCCGCTAATGAGTTCATCAAAAAAGTAATCCATTGGCTGTTGAGCTAATGATATGGACGATGTAATTATTTTTATCACATTAAATTGTATGTTCATACTCGCATAACCGTTAGAATCGCACTCATTATGTCGCAGATTTTCCACGCCCGCGGCTTTCCCAGCACCTGCCTCACTTTCCACGCGTTGCATGCGGCAATGGCGTTAGATAAACATTTCCCTACCTGCATAATTAAAAAGTTCTTGTAATTATATTAATGTAAGCGGGGACGAAAACAATTTTGTATGTTTCTATCTATCTGTCCCATATGCAGCGCACTAAGCTGAGCGAATTTCTCTCCGTTTTAAATTCTTAAACTTCCGCAAGCTGAGAGAACGGAAGGAATATTTGATGGCTTGGAATTTCAGACATGCTCCACGTTTTTCTTCTTTTATGATGATGGCCCGGAGCGAAGCTTTTGCCTGCAATTGTCAGTCGAGTCCGCATAATACATCCAAAAGTATGCAAAATGCCAGGGAGGAGGAATTCTGCTCGAGAATAAAGTAGTTTTTCCTTAATCCCTCAATCGAACAGTAAATAGAGAAAGTTTCTGAGGCGGAAAACGTGTTTATCTAGAAACTTTTTACTTACTGCAAACAAAAGTTGCCTTATTTTCATATTCACTCTCTGACACTGTCAATAATTGTTGATACTTTAAAGAGTGCTCGCAGCATTTCGTAATATCTAACTTATTTAAGTCAGTCTGTGATTAGGAAAGTAATATTATTTGAAGGTGGCTATCTCTATTTGTACTAAATGTTTGCTGATAACAAAAGCTTGAGTGCTAAAGATAATTCGCACAGTTGTTATCAAGCATATGTACTGGCAAGACACTTGAGAATTCATATCTTCTTTGATGCTTATCCCCCATATAGATAGATAATGCCGAATAAAGTGAAGTAGAAATCTTTGATATGGGCTCACCCGGCATTATCTCATCGCTTTGAGGCGGCATTGAACTCTGTCGGCAACTCCTCAACGAGGCTTTGTCATTATTTGTTGTTAAAAACACACTGTTTAATCAGCTAGAGACACCACAATTAGCCAACTCGTGTTGCATGCTTCACCGCCATATTTTAATTTGGGGTTTCCACTGCCACGGTTGAGCAACCCAACGAGTGTGGTATGTGGTATGCAAAGCATTAGGGCGTCTGGGAGTATTAATTAATTTACCTCAGCCAAAGTACGAAGGAAAGTCAATGACTTCAAGCTATGAAGGCTGGTCTGCCGGCGATTCAAGTCGCATGCTGCCACAGCTTATGAGCATGCACATCTGCTTGAAAGTGAAATTAGTGCTCAAAACATTAATCATATGAGATTATCGTAATGAGTTCGTAATTCCCTTATGTCAACATGTATAATTTAATGAGGAATCCAAGATAAACCGGACTATAATTCAAACCTTTTTGTACTGACCAAAGTAAGGGTATGTTTCCTATAAGGTCTGGGGATTATTACAAGTTGTTAGTAGGACTTAAAGACGTTAGATTTCGTCACTTGGTGTACTTAGAAAATTAAATTAAATTAGCGCATTCAATGTTATTTTTATAGCTTTAATCAATAATATAACATTTACATGCCATCTTAGAGACAATTTTGATTTTTAATACATAGAGATAACCCTGTTTAAAGCCAAGGGTGTTATTGATAATTAAGTTTTAGCAAAAGTGAGAAACTGTAGATCTTTTACTCTTGATTTAATATATGGAAATTGGCTGGACTAAATGCCAGATCACACTCAGTCGTTTATTTTTAGGTACTCAATTTCACTTTTGTAGACGAGAGCTTATCAGTAAGTTTTCTAACGATTGGACAGAATTTATTAACCTTTCCTGACTCGTGTCTGATATTTATACTACATAAAAGTTGCTACTTACTATCTCGTATCTTAGTTTAATTTTAATTCCGGGGACGTACCGAACGCCTTTATATTTGTATTCCAGACCTAAGTACTATGCTTATCGTTAGGGTAGGTGACTCAGTGACATATTTGTATACACGATCGGAAACCCAATGTTTATTGGTACAGTAGGAAAAGTGATAAGCAATCAAAATAGTTAAAAATGTAAATTTTAAAACAAAACAATTGGTAGTATACATTGTACTCTACTAAGGAAAAAGATTACTCAATATTTGCAAACATAGAAATTTATTAAGATCTAAGAAATCGAAACATCACAATCATTATACCTGGATAAAGTAAGTCATATAAGACATGAAACAACAAACGCAGGATACTTTGAATCGATCATAGAAAACACTTATCCTGCCTAGCTAAGTCCCTGATCAATCAATCACATGATATTTACAATGGCAATGGCTATGAGCTACCCCTAGACACGCTCCAGCCGCAAGTAGATGCCCCCAACTGTTCCCAATACGAAGGACATGGGATTGTACTTCAGAGGCATCTCTGTCTGGTCGCAGACAGAGAGCTTGAACCTGCTGATGATCTGGGCCAGACCGATGCGAGCCTGCATCTGTCCGAAGCGCATTCCAATGCAGTTCCTGGGACCGTCGCCGAAGGGCAGCCACTCGACAGAGTCGCGGGCGGCCACCTTTTCGGGAGTGAAGCGGTCCGGATCGAACCGGCTAGGATCCGGATAGAGGCTCTCATCGCGGTGGAAGGCGCAGGCTGGGATCAGTACCTGGGTGTCCTTCTTAATCACAAACTTGGGATTGCCAGGCACCACATAGTCCATAAGGGCCTTCCGTTCCAGGTGAGGCACCAGGGTGTACAGCCTCAGGGTTTCTGTAAGGCGATATCAATGTAGGATAAGTAAGAAATTGGCCTCGAAGTGCGAGTCAGTACTACAAACCTGAGATGACCTGGTCCAGGTAACGCATGGCCTTGATGGACTCGTAGGTCAACTGGCCGTCGTTCTCCTCAGTGACCGTTTGAATCTCGTTCCTTAGTCTGTCCTGAATATCCTGGTTCTGGGCCAGTTCATACAGACAGTAGCTCATGGTCGATGAGGAGGTCTCGAAACCGGCCGCGTAGAAGACAAAGACCTGGGCGGCCAGCTCACCGATGTCCATTCCCTCGACAACCTGGCCATTGTCCAGTGTGACTTTACCCTTCTGCTTCATCTCGATGAGCAGATTCATGAAGTCGTTTCTCTTGAAGTTCTCCTTTTCCCTCAGGGCAATAGTGTCGTCGACCAGGCGCATGAAGAACTGGTGGACGTCCTCGGGCATAATTCGCATTCTTAGCTTCCTGGCCATCTCGGGGAAGCTGAATATGAGCATCGTGAGCAGGGGGCCGTGTCGCAGATCGGTGAAGATCTTCTGGCCCATGGTGCGGAAGTCGGAGATGGGTGTGCGCAAAGTGTTGCACTCGATGCCGAAGGCGCAGGTGCCGATCACGTCGGTGGTGAACCTGGCCATCAAGTCCTTGATCTCTATAACAGCTCCGTTGGGAGTCGCAGGCACCTGCTCCAACATCACCTTGGCGAACTCCTCGGAGACCTTGATCACGGTGGGGAACATGAACTTCATCTTTCCAGAGGTGAAGGTGGGCGACAGCCTCTGGCGCATGTCCTTCCACTTCTTGCCGTCCAGGTTGAACAGGTGCTGGGTGAGCGGATCGTCACGCTCGTTGTGGAACTGCCCGCGGTCGGCGAAGTTCGAGAAATCCTTGATCAAAATGTTCTTGGCCAGCTTGGGATCCACAATAAAGGCTGCCGGCTTGTGCAGAAAGTAGAAGCCGACGAAGGGGTTGCCGCTCTTCCGGTACTTGTTGTAGTAATCGTACATAATGTCGTGGATGATCCGGTCCTTTCGGAATCCCAGAAGGTTGCCGTAAAACGGATGCGGGGCATCGTGGGCCACACCCTGGCGCTTCCAGTAGCTGAAGTTACGATGCAAGAGATAGGCCAGAAGCGAGGCCACCGCTATCACCAGATAAATCACCACAAACATTCTGAGTTCTCAAACCGAGTTCCGCTCGCATTCGTCTCTCTCGATCCGCGAATATTCTCTGATTGCCCCGCGACAAGTTCGGGCCCCTTTTATAGGATCTGCCAGCGACTAACGTTTGTCAAACATCAGCGTGACTCGGCTCATTATCGGTTGGCAGTCATGATTACAGACAGAGCCGGCGATAACGCCAGCCACTTTCTAGGGGGGAACCCTGCGTAGCTCGGGAGGGTTCCAAAAGCACCTCATAACAGTGATACGATTCTACCCTCCGCGTGGCGCTTCACTGTACGATCGTGCCCAGATTAAAGTATAAACAAATGATAGAACGTTTGTTGTTAAACAAACCGGTTGAGACGGTCTCTCTCTCTCTCTCTACAAATTAGCTAATACGCAGCGGCTATTATCTCGGAACGTAATATGAAAAAGCGGAGGAGCGACTGAACCAATAACAAGGATAGCCAGATATATTATCGAAACTTTCAAGTAAATTACGTTATGTTCTAAAACAGGAATTACATCCTGATAAATCAGTTATTAAAGATGATCAATAATATTGTTATTTTCGAACCTCCTATCTCTCTCTCTCATTCAAGCTGTGTTTACGGTATTGTCAAGCGGGTTTTGCCAGTTTTTTTTTCCAAAATATCAATAGAGCTAAGGCACTTGTTTATGCACATGCTAAATCGCCTCAATATTCTGAGTATTCTGACCCCACATTCATAGAACACGTCATAACTGGTTGTCGCAGGTACTCCTCTCTACTAAGCCTAAGTGGATAAAACGGAGGTAGAATCAATCAACCATATAATTTCTTAATTATCGAACATCTTTACTAATCCAGAATATAAATATAGAATATTAACTAGGAGTTAGAAGTCAGGTTTGGGGAAGAAACATTAATGGCTCACGCACCACATTAACGCCAGATTTTACGAGCTCGTGTTGTGAATCAGATTTTGATATTAAATTCGGCTATACCAAAGATAGTATAATTTTAAGAAACGTAACGCCTTATATTTTGTGCACCGAAGTTTTTTTTTTGTCGTCAAGAGCGTCAGATAGCAGAATCCGCTGCCACATGTTTAATTGTCTACCGACATAAAACCACAAATACATTTGTTAAATTTTCATTTTGCATTTACCCTAAGAAATTGTCGCATTTTAATAATTTATCTATTTTTTCCACAACTCGATTCAATGTTTTCACACACCCAAAATCAATATAATAACATACATAATAACATAACATACATCTTGATATAAAATAAAATATATAAATACATCTTATTATTATATTCTATAATCCCTATAATACAATATAAGGCTTTTTTCGTTTTTTTTTAATTCTTCTAAACTCACTAATTGTAACTTGGGGCGGGATCTTGTGTTAACATTAGATAATACAATAAACCATTTTTATATTTAAATATTATTGCTTAGACATAGCCTTAGGAGGTCCCAAGTTTGCTATAATTTACTCTGTTAGGAAGCAAGCGAATAATGTGTTTATCACAATCGTAGTCAAGATTTTGATAAGGGAAACGGAAGGAGCTGCCGCCAAAAAACAAAAGTATAATAACCTGAGTTCTAAGAACCTCACCCTCTAACCCTGTGTGTTCTGTGTGCTCTTAACGCCCTGATTACCTTCACGGCTAACCGCGCGCCAAGTCGCAGCCTGAAGGGATATAAGCCGATTAGGAGGTGCATTTGCCTCGCGTAATCTTCCATCCTGTCGGCGAAGGGGAATGGGAATGGGAACTGTAACGCGATTACGGCGGATTTCTTTGCTCCGATTGGAGGAGAAGAAAGCGGAAGCGGATGCGGATGCGCCGCAGGAAGCGATGTTGACCTTGTGCATCACTTATCACAAGTTGCTGGAATTATTGGCGTTGTCTTAGAGCGGTAAAGGGTCCTTGTCCGGGAGTGTCCTTGGCTGTCATTGTCTGTTACGGGGAAAGCTTCAGTGGCTTAAGTGAGTATGTGCAACTGACACTTGTGTGGCAACTGTCTCTATTTTTTCCCAGGAGCTGGAGCCGGAGCCTGTGCGGGAAAAAGTGAGCAGTGCATTCCGTTTTTTTCCACTGTGTTCAAGATTGAAGTCCTCCTCGCTGCTTGACCTTGGGAAACTCAACCTCGGCCCACATGTGTCACAATATTTTATACGGTCGTGCAGCGGGGCATTGAGGGAAACAAAAAGTAACGCGAAACGAGGCGTTCTTGGCATAATGAAGCTCACAAAAAGAAACAAGAGACGCGCTGGAGAGTCGGCTAGAAAAAACTAGATTGCCTCCCCTGACTGCACTTATGCGCTAAATAAAAATGCAAATCTAAATGCAGCTAAAGAGCAGAAAAGGGCCCGAAGAAGCCAGCCAAGAAGCGAGCACAAAGAAAACCCCACGCCACCGTCGCGCACAATGCGGATTCTTCAAGAATGCACTCGAGGGCCCTCTAAGCCGACATCCGACTGCTGCTGCCGCTGCTGCTGCTGCTGCTGCTGCTGCTGATGCTGAATCTGCCGTGATTGTTGTCTCCGGGGAGACAGCTCGGCTAATTACAGATGCTGCTGCATCTGGGAGATTTCGTGTAAACAGTCGGCTAATTGTTTGCTCTGCCGAGGTGTTGGGTCCCGCAGACAGCTCTTTCAAATGCAAATGCCTGTGCCTCTGGAGCGGGGGAATCCCCTGAATCTGCGCCTTCCCAGTACCCTCGAGTGCGGGAAGTGCGTGTGCCTTGAATAAATTAGTTTTATTTGTGTCTGGATGTCGGGCAATCTAAACAAATCGTGGGCCAGAGACGGGCTTGTGCATTTCCTGTAAGGCGACAAAACGATGTCGCGTCTGTAAATTATGTAAATCGCAATAAGAAGCTGATGTTCACTGTGAGAAAGTACATTGTGTCGTCAACATTTGTATACTTTTTTTTAGAAACATAACATAATTAACTTTAATTTTCAATATAAATACGTATCTATAAATTATCAATTTGTACCCCAAAAATTCCCCCTAGATATAAAGATTTTTTGAGCAAGATCTGTCATACTTTAAACTCTGAGTGTATTTAAAAAGGGATTGAAGCAAAGTTCAAAAGTTAAAGTAGGAGGAAAAATCTTGTACATCATCACAAGAACACACAACCGACTTGTGAGAGAATATTTCCCTTGGCTTCCTGTCCCACAACCAGGGCAGGACCCTTCTCCATAATCATCATAACATCGATGATAACATTATAATAAGCTCCTCCCTCGTGTGGGGGCTCCCACTCAGAAGACCTTCTTAGTGCAATTAAAGCCGCCCGAGGGAGCTGGAATAATTAGCTTCCAGAATTCTGTTCCGTCACAGGATGACAATTGCGATTCCTCTGGCGGGATTTTTCAATCACAATCAGGCGCCAGCAGGAGCAGGAGTAGCAGCAGCCGCAGTATGATGGCTGATTGAATTTCTGTCCTGACATATTCGAGCCGTGATTGTGTCTGGCAGCTGCCGCTCTTCATATGAATTCGAGTCTGATTGTGTGCCAAGGGTTTTTGTCTCTCACAGCCAGAGTCTTCAATGGAAGCCGTAAAAAGCGCTCTGGCGAGATGCACCGACAATTGCCAGGTCAATGTGTCAAAAGAAAGAAAGAGTGCGCCGAGGATGACACAAATTGTCACTCCGCCCGGTGGCCAAGCTGCGAGTCTTTGATTTATGTTGTTGCAACAACACCAGCAGCCGCATCTAGGACAGCAACTGGAGCGGATCGGCAGTAGCTGTCAGAGCGAGTCTTACTTTTACGAGAGGCGATAAAGCGCTGGCTGGCAAATGCCGCCAAATATGTTTGCTGATGGCACCACGTGGCGTATACGCACTTTAAACCGAAATTGCCTTTTGTGCTGGCAATATAAGGAGCAGGAGCAGATTTAGCTACCTAAAAAACGGAGCAGCGGGGCTCTCTCGGCAAATAAATGACAAAGCCATTTGTAATGAAATATTAAAGCCGGCAATAAAAAAGAAAGGCTATGCGGAGGGGCGGCTGCCACAGCGGGAAATGGGCCGGAAAACATCAGCATAATACTTATTCATTATGCTGCTGGTCTAGGCGTAGGCGTATTCGCATTCCCATTCCCATTCCCGATCCGTGGGCGGAGAAGCTGGGCAACCCGGAGCGTTAACACACATTTTATTGGACACACAGCACATAAACATGATGCGGCACGGGCATTAGGAGCGGAGCAGGCACATGGCCCGAGGCAGGAGAAAATCGATACACATATGACCGACCATATATGCAGCCTGGACCTCGGAGCTGGCACAGGTGGCAAACATAAATGGATTAAATCATATGTATCAGAAATCAATTATTCAAATGAAGCTGAACTCATTCGGCGAACTACTCAGTTTCCACTCGAACGAAGACAAACAAAGTTTGTGCTCGGTGCGAGACTAATTGTTGGTTGCCAGCTGCCTATTTTGGACAGACTGGTTTCGGCCCACATTGGCAAACATATAGTAAAAATAACTAGATTCCTGCGATGACAGCAGCAAATCACGACGATTGCCCTTTACGGGCATGTCGAGAAATAAAGCTCCGAGTACGATTGCCACCGAAACGAAAACGTAAATGTAAACGAAAACCTTTTGAAGTTGTCACTGCTGTGGCGGTGGGTTTGCCTTTTACTGGCGGCAACTGACTCCCCCGAACCACAGAGCCCGCCCCCGCCCCCGGCAGACTCCTCTTGCCCAGAGCTCGCCCCTTTTCCAGCCACCGAAATGTAAATTGGGCAAAACGCATGCCGAGCAAACTTTTCCCTGGCTGGGAGCCGGGCGAAAAAAAAGCCGAAAGAATATTGTTTAACTCAATTCGGCACGCGAATCTGAACCCGAATTTGGCCCGATTTGTTGATAAAAAGTAAAAGTATAAAACCGAAAAGGCAACGGCACAAGGTCGGAAGTCGACGCTCCACCCATCGGCAATCAAATTGAAAATTCTTCATTGTGCAAATATTGATTTTGCTCGCTGCATAAAGTTTTATGCTCCGAAAGAGAGAGATCCCAGGCCAGCCAAGGGAAAGTGTGCTTTTCTAATTTCCACTGCGATAAGCAGAAAGTTTCTGCCGATTTCCCACTGAATTTCCAGCGCTGAACTGCGACTGCCACAAGTGTCGGTGGCAAGTCTAATTTCCCCCTCAGCCAGACCCGATCTGTGCTGTGTCTCGGCTAATTCAACGCCTTCTGCCCGCCGAGTCGTGCGTTCCGAGCTTTATCTTTTTCCTCAACATATTATTTATGGTAATCGACATCAAATGCTGCCATTAAGCTTATTGCCATGGCAAGCGGCAAGAGCAAAAACGTTTTCATACTTCTTGCTGCCGATTTTGTTTTTTCTGCTGCTGCTGCTCTTCTTCCCCATTGCCAGCGCTGTTTATAGGCCTCGAACGCTAAATATATTGTACATCTGCAGGAGAAATTCAAGAAGATGGCAAATTAGCTTCCTAGAGTCGCACCAGGGGATACTCTTGTGACGAGTTTCTTTTGACAATGCCACATAATTGGGTTGTAAGTATTCCGAAGTAGAAAGGAATTTGAGAAGTTATTTTTAACATGACATCTTTTGTTTCAGACTAAAGTACTTTTGAACTTTCCATTTAAATATAACAATATTACCATCGGGGGTTTTACGGTAATGATTAGTGTTTTGAAATCTGTTTAAAATATTCGAAGTACCAAAATTCATTGAAGACTTCAATTGTCAATTCAATTCAATCTTTAAGAAATACTATCTTTATATATGTTTTTAAGGCATTTTAGTGATTTCTGTAGCACTTCCATAACAGGCAAAGACTGTTATATTCCCATAAATAAATAATGTTTAAAATCACAATTTTAGCTAGCATACATTACAATGCCAAGGTTTAGCTTCCAAAGTCAGGGTATATTGGCAAAAATGTACATACGTGGGCGATTTCTCGTATTTGGCCTGTTTGAATTTTTTAACGCGAGCGAATTTATGACAAGCACGTCCCCCTCGACCAGCCTCTCCCCCTGCACGTCTGTAATTTGTTTGTATTTCAGTTTGATTTTCGAGGCATATATTTACGCATCTGTGTGCCTGTGCGAGTGTATGTATCTCTTAGCACCTTATCAGCAGATTATTTGCATAATTTGAGAATATTTTTCCAATCGAACCAAGGTTTTCCTCGAATACCCTGCTTAGACTTATCTAACGAACCGATGAGAGGGAAGGTGGGAATTATCTTCGAAGGCGCGTGTTCAATAAGCCCTAAATACACGCTAATTAAATTATTTTAAAACTGTTAATGGGAAAACTCATGCGATAAAACGCAATTCATCGAATATTCTCTCGGTTCACTTACGCCCCGAACTTATTTAATTATCAACTTTTTCTATGCTAATGGGAAGCATTCTCAAACTTTGTCGAGAGTTGAGAAACTTTAAATTGCCAAAATGGGGAGGTGTAGGCCTGGGTCCGGAGACACCTGGAAAAGGGATGGATGGCCGAGATAATTGCGTTTCATCCGCAGTGCTCGCTAAAAATCCAAATAATAAAAGCCGTTTTATACTGATTAATATCTTTATGTGCCCATACACGTCCATATCCCCGCACATATGTGTGCCTGTCTACAGCCGCCAGAAACTGCTTTTTAACCGCCCACGCGCTCCCACTCCCGCCGCACTCTGCCGCCAGCTATTAAAGATTATTAAAAGCACCTCGATCTCGGCAGGAGGAACTCCTCTCCCAGGTGCCTTGCCCGATGCTGCTGCTCCCTGGCACGCACGCCAAACTTGCTGATCCATAAAGAATATAAAACACGAGCATTATTAGTATTTGACGTGTATGCGTTGCGGTGTGTGCCTGCAGGGGGGGAGGATGTAGCCCGGGTGAAATGTGCAGTCAGTCGCACCTTTGACCTTTGGCAAGGTCGTGGCCGCACACTCTACCCCTTGGCCCCATACCCAATTAGGCTGCATCGAACTTATGCAGAGAAAGTCCCGATAAACATAAATCTCAATACGAACACTGAGAGAAAAGATCAGAAAGAGTCGGTCTTTAATTCGGTTTAGAAATGGCAGAAAATACAGTGTGATATTTCACGCGAAATAGATTATAAATCTATATTTTAACGCTTCGATATATGTGCTTTTAATTTATATGAGGGGACCAATTTAATCGGAAGAAAAGATAAGTAAAACGGTCTGCTCTGGTTTTCACTTTTATTTTACGTTTTCGTTTTAGGTGAAACCTCGTGATTTCTGTTTTAGCTGCTTTGGTTTTCACTTACTTTTTTTCCGTTTTCAAAAACTAAAACTTAAAATCTCGTGAAAGTGAAAACTGAAGCAGGCCAGATAAACTAAACGAGATTTCACTGATGTTTTTTGATAATATCAGTATTTTATCTTTTAATATTTTAGATATTTTAAAATGTCAATATATCAAACTTTACAATATTTACGGTACGGTTTAAGCGCAATATATTTTTCGATATCGCACTTTTCCTCTCGAAATACTTGCCTCTGTTTATGATGTTTGATAAAAAAAAATAGTGTCTCACATCAAAAAGATTTGTTTTTTAAATGCTATAATTTTTAATTTATTTAATATTTGTGTAGTTTTTTCTCCGTGAAATGTTTCCCAACGCCACAAACACTACCAATGTCTTCATCAGCGGTAGCTGTATCAATCTTTCATCTGAATCTGCATTTATTATAATGGTGATGCCTCCCCGCCCTCTCGGGCTATTCATTTATGCATTTTATTGGCTCTTGGCTAACTTGGAGCATCATCAATCATCTCGATGGCTATTCAGCCTGATCCGCCTGGCCTTTTGTCTGTGCTTATATATTTATTTTGACTGCTTCGATGGTCCAGTAGTCAGAAGTGGTTCACCTGTTGGCCGACTCGTCTGCCTGCCAGTTTGCAAATAATTCAAATCAATTATGCAAATTCCATTTATTGTTCCGTGATTTATGCGATTTGCGATTACGTGCATATTGATGGCGAGTTTAACGAAACGGGATGAACTAAGACCAATCATTACTCATACATATGTGGTTCCGGAAGGATAATGCCGTGTAACAAATGTACATAGCATGTACATATATATCGCGAAGACCATGTGCGAGCTAAACTTCGATTTACCAGAACTGTTTTCGGGTTCACTGCACTCTTTTAAACAGATTGGTACATATGTACAATGACAATATAAATGAATAAGATGCTAAAGTAACACCTTACGAATTTACAGCATTTCTACTGGCTAGGTTCTATATTATACTAGATAGTCTTTTAAGTAGATAAGAACCTCTATCTGGGTTTCATCTGCTTAAAGTCCAAGGGCAAAATAAATGTTTAAGATGTGTAACACCTTGCAATCGTAGTACATTCTTGGTTGCCCGATTCTATATTTCTGCTCATCCAATGACACCTTTCAAAGTCAGTCTTTTATCGTATATGAAAATGAGATCTAACAAAAAATCAATTAGTAAGATGCATAACACCTTACGAGTTTATTGCACCTTTACGTACCATATCTGTTCCATTATTCGAAGCCACTTTCTTTACACAGATAAGAGCCCATAAAGTAGATAAGACCAAAGACAATATAAATAAATAAGATGCATAACGCTTTACCCCCAAAGCTGCAGAGTTTTGTATGACTGAGGCACATGAATACGAACCAGTGTTTTAGTCAGCGTCTGCGACCACCTTCCAGGCAGATATAATGAATGAAATCAACTTGAATTAAATTCCACGTTGTTATGGCCTTCTCGTTTCTTGCTCTGCGGTTCTGCTTTGTTTTGTTTACACACACTGCAGCTGTTGAATCACCGCGGAAACGAAACAGGCAATGTATATTTCGGCGGCTTTGCTTTGTTTGGTTTTTGAGGAATTTAATCTTTAGCAGAACTGCATTGCGTAAACAATTGCAAAACTGCACTCGGTATGGGGAAAATATTTTTTTTTTCTTGGATGGGGATTGCCACTTTACACTGGATTTCTTAAGGCCTCTGCTGGGTTGCGTGTCGATTACTTCCACTTTTTTAACTGGTTTATTTGGATATTGCGAATAAATGTTTACACTCGCCTGGCGAACGCCCGCGCGCGAATCTTTCAGCGCAGCCCACGCACTTTTTGTGGCATCGCCAACTTCAGTTGGCAAACAGACATGGCTTGGCCAGAAAAAGATACAGATACAGATACAGGTAAAGATACGGATACGGATACGGATGCGCACCGACGATGGTGGCAGTGGAAGCGCGACGAAGCGAGCCGCGGCGGAGCTGCGATCGAGTTGTGCGCCGCTGAAGTGTTCAGCACGTATTAATTTCTGTGGCAGCGCAAAAGTATCCGAAAGATACATTCCGTTTGGTCGCGCACAAGCGCATATGTGGGCAACTCTGCTGCCGGCGTCGCTGCCCAGATTAGCGGCCCAACTTGTTTGACAGAAAAAACCAAACACCGCCGAGAGCACAGAGCCGCCTCCCAGTCCCAGTCCCAGTCCCAGTACGAGTCGCATTTGCAGCCGCAGTCCCCCGGCGTTGTTTATATTTACATGCATTCCCCGGGCGGGAACCTGGACGGGGGATGATGATGACGATGATCGCGATGGGCCAGCGCACGGGGTCGAGTTTGATGAAAAGCGACAAATTGTTGTCACTGTCGTCTCAAGTGGCAGCAGCTCTCGTTTATCTCCCTACGCCGCAGTCGCTTTGTTTCGAGCCAGACAAGTGGCTGAGTTCATTCTAATTCCGTCATCTGGCATGGCTTTCTTCGCAGAGTTATCTGCCAGCTGCACTCTCCAAATAAACTCTAATCTATAACAATTTTAAGACTAAGCTATAGGTAACCCAAAGTGTTTGTTTCGAGTGTATCTCTGGGTTTCTGCTTAATTTAGGTTCAACTAAACCCAACAGCGACACAACTGTAAACGCTAACTTCGATTCTGTGGCGATTCCATCATATGCAAATGATTCCCATCAAAAGTGGTCAAGAATGGTGCAAAGTGGTTGTGTGAGGCTAATTAAATGTCTAGGCGAACGGGGCCACTGGCAGTCCGAATGAGGCCAGAGCAGAGTATCTCTGATTTGTATTTGCTTACTGCGGCATGTGGCTCTTGACCAAAACTCGAATGCTTCCGCTTCCAAATGCTCTGGCGGAAATTGCTCTTACAAATCAAATTCTTTGACCGGTGGTTTTGCGGCTTTTGCTCTCCATTATCCATACTTGTTCTATATCATCCCAGAGATTTCACTGCCACATCCAATTATTTATGGCTGAAGTCCCAACAATGGGGCTGCTTTCTCCGAGCCCCGGTCGCACAGATCACAGGCAACACCTACGAAGTGCTTGAACTTGAATATCGATGCCATTCGGTTCGCCTTGGGTGGTCTTGAGGAAGCCCCCTACACCTGCGCCTAATGATGGCTAATTATATGTGGGTTAAGTTTCTGTTTCCGAAGCATTTTCATTAGTTTGATGGCTTTTCTGGCTGGGCGGCTCAGCCCCAGCTCCATCCGTAGCTATGGCTATGGCTATGTGTAATTATATAATCATTTTAATTGGATCCGGCAATGTTTGCGGCCACGCCGTCGACACGTAACAAAGATTAATCGAGCTCATGTCGGCGGGGCCAGGAGACAAGAGCCGAGACGAGCTCAAGTAAGAGCCCTCTTGTAGCTACTTTGTTACATGCACGTCGGGCAAGGTCAAGGAGGAGGCGGAATGCAGATTCCATTGCAAGACTTCAAGACTTTATTCAATTATAACGGCGCTATGCAAATGCCCCGCCCCCACTGGGCGTCGCCTGGAGGAGGTTTTTTTCGCTGCAGGTCTCTCCGAAGACGTTTATAAATTAGTTGCAATTTGTATCTGCTTCAGCTGCCTTGGCTGGCAGGGCTGACTGCTCGTATTTCATTAGAGCCAAATTGGCTTCATCACGTGATCGCAGTCGGCGGAGGGGCAGGGAGGGAGCTGGAGTGGGTTCCGGGCCAAAAGGGGAAATCCAAAGAACTGAAAACGGAACTCACACCAAATGGCTTCACATTCTCACATAAATATCTTTTGTATTTTTATGCGCCCCTCCAGCATCACCTCGAATTAATTGCGGGGCTATTGATAGGCCGCTTCTTTGTTTTTAAGGGACCGGCACTCGGATTCGGATTCGTATTCGTATTCGGCATTCAGCAGTTATATTTATCCGGCATCCATCTCTGGAAATTGGGGTTTGCGTGTCGCACGCTCCACGCTCCATGCTCCATGCTCCATCACGAAAATCCATAACACTCGCCTGCACCGCGAAGTGTCAAAAACAGTTTCACAGGCCCCAAACATTGTGGATTCTTTTGAATAATTTATTACGCTTTAATTGCTGACGGTTGCCCGCCGGCAAATTCATTTCGTGTTTTCCCCAAAGCCAATCAGCTGGAAAAATTGTGCGAAAACAAGATCTTTTGGAGCATATAAAAGCAGCCGGGAAAATTGGGTCATGGAGATGCGCCAACAGGAACTCATCGCTTTGAGGAGCCTTTGAGAGGGATCACTTAAGGGTATAAGCGAGAAAAACTCTCTTCACTTTGACGGGGA
The DNA here is from genome assembly GCA_008042585.1 of Drosophila punjabiensis. Classification (NCBI taxonomy): domain Eukaryota; kingdom Metazoa; phylum Arthropoda; class Insecta; order Diptera; family Drosophilidae; genus Drosophila; species Drosophila punjabiensis. The sequence goes on along the minus strand of VNJR01011646.1, from coordinate 24,800 downwards.
CTTTAAAATTTAAATGAATATCCGGTAAAATAAAAAATTTTAAGTCGACGAACTCATTAACTAAATTAGGCATCACCGAGCAAGTAGCTATTGTCGACCTGTTCGTATGGACATCACCAACCAAATTTGGTAAAATCATAAACCAAGTTTATTTTTTGGTATATAAAATAAATATCATAATAACACAGAAATAATAAAAAACACTAGAAAACGTGGGTAAAATCAAATAACAATGAAATAACGAGTTGCAACCTCCTATCTCCATATTGGAATCACATTAAATTAGGAATGGCAGGCATGTTATTTGCGATTAATGCGATATTTTAAAGTTCAATGTATAACATCGTACTTTTTCTCTCGAGTGATGGAGTTTCATGCTGTGAGTTCGAACTCAAATGACCCAAATAATGATGTTTTTAACTTTTACATTTAATCTTAATTATTATTTCACTTATAAAGAAGATGAGCTTCCAAGGCTATTTGAACACAAAGCCCCGCTGAAAAAGTGTTTTTCTTTCGTAAAATTCAATGTACTTTGTTTCTCACAGTCGAGCACCATCTACCATAGATTTCAATTTTTTGTTTGTTTTTAATTAAATATTGTTATTAATACGTTCACGAAGAGGACGGCTGTCATAATTGCATATGGTAATCATAATCTGAGGAATTATCACTGAAATGCCAAACAGGAAATTGCAAATCCTTTAAATATTAAAAGTTAAAGGGACGAAATACCCGAATCTAAGGAAAGGCGCAATTAGATTCAGGTAAAGGAAAAGAACGAAGGTACGTCAAAGGAAGCGGTTTCATAATTAAATCAGGCGGGTGGCCGAGTACTTCGCCCACATGGCCGCCACTTGCCACCAAAACCAACACTGGCAGTGCAATTTTCAAAGCCACTCGCCAGGCCACAGCCACAGTCGCCGTATTAGCAAGCTGAGGTCATGCATGCTGCCACTGTCATGCCCCACTTAACCGTAAATACTCGAATTTCCATTGCCGCCACTCGGGCACGGAGGGCGCTGCACGGAGGAGCCTCTGGCCGATTCGGGCCGTTTCAATTAGCAGGAGCCTCTCGGAACAGGCCATTCCGAGCACACTCGTACATACATATGTATGCAAAATGTACAATTTGCCCGGCCAGATACTCGTGCGGCGAGAACATTGGGCTGGAAAAAACTGCTGGCCAATATCCTGGCGGAAATTAATGTTGCTGTGGCAAGCACAATGCCGGCCGGAGGAGGAGGCGGAAAGTGGAACAGCAAAAAAAATGGAATGCCACAAACCGATACGATTCGCCGGGGGCTGCGACGGGATTCTCCGCTGTCAGCAGTTCCTTTTCCGCTGTTCGCTTCGACGAACAAAGAGGAGGCTTAGACCGCAGCCCCGCCCGAAATCAAAAAAATTCCCGGAATATTGAGCATGCACGGAGCGCAGGATATGCAGCGTGGGGCAGGATAATCGCTATCAATTATAGGTCCCCAGCCCGGGCATTGTTTCGCACTTGGCGACCCTGACTCAGACTGCTGCAAACATGGACTCACCTTGCCATCAGCATCGGCATGGGCGTGATACCGGACCTCCAGCGATCCACCGAGCACTGCATACCAGAAGCGACCCTGCTCGCCGGCGCGAAACACTGCAAGGACGAGAAGAGAAAGGGGAGGCGTTAGCTCCTCGACTGCATATTAAGTTCGGGCCGCAGCCAACACTCACGTGTGACGCCCTTCTCCAGGTCCTCGTAGAATCCGCACATGGCCAGCTGTTGGAGCGCGGAGCCCGGAAGGCGACACAGCGGCTCCACGCGACGCAAGCGGCACGAGATAAGTTCCACGTCACGCAGGTTTCGGTCGCAAGGACTGTAATAAAGGGTTTTTAGAAGTGATTAGGGGTTTCTATTTACAAACAAATTAAATATTTATTGACTTTTGATCTTTTGATAGCTTAACTAATTCATAAATTAAAGTTTTTACTAGGTCTTAAAATTAAATATAGCAAGAAAATTTGAAGGACACATAAGTTAAATCTGTCATTATTGTATTTCCCAAATTTGTTTTCATTTAATTTAAGAAAGGTTTCAATCTACCTAAGGTTTGATAAACTACTGAAATTATATTTATTTATGGGTTAAAATGCTCTGCTTTTAAATTAACCCCTAAAAATATATTAAAAAGCTTAAGCTGAGATTAGTTTTCCCTTTGAACTCTCCACAAAACAAGCTTTACAATAAAATAATAATAATCCTTTTGGCCATTGACTCGGCTTATAAAACCATTTCATGTCGAGTCCAGGACTGTCGCACAATAGGCCCCAATACAGCCACGGGGGACCTCAAATAAGAGTCATAACGAGTGTTTTCCATTTATAATTTATAGACTCTATGCAAAGCACTGCACTTGGATTTATTCTCTCTTATTTTTTTTCGCCGGACAAGGCCAGCTCGGAAAACGAACAAAGAGGGGAAAGAGCTGGCTGGTAGAGAGGGGGATAGTATTCCAGCAACAATGAACTCAAATTAAAAATTCCAGTGTCATTTGTGCATGGTTTGTGCGCGCATTAAATATGCAAATTCTATTTTTTTCTCCGTCTACGTCTCTGAGCGAGTCAATTGAAAAATGAATAAATAAATATAAGAGTGTCCGGAGAAGAAATTCAGCAGGAAGCGGAAGGCCAGCCAGAAAAATAAGAAGGAAAGAGAACAAGGGAAAGCCAAGACAGCCACTAATTGAATGATGAAAAGCTGTAAGGAAATAGGAACCATTGGGTACCCTAGAATCAGGAGACAGTAAGCTAAGGATTCGTATATTCCATGAAGAAATTGTAGTGTCAAGCTTTTAAGGGACATATTTTAAATTAAGGATAATTTTCTCCATGTAAAGTTTATCATGGCTTAACATTAATATTAATGAAATATCCAAGAGTAAAGTTAAAACTTATATAGTAGAAATACCTCCTTTATGATATTTTGTTTGATAAAATTATTTCACTTTTTATGTTCTTGATGAATAAATAGTTTTACTATTTGCAGAAACTCCGTAAATTATATCAGCACTTCCATATCCTGTCCTACAGCTAAAACCGCCACTTGTCGGCTTCTCCTGGCCTGTTGTGCCGCAGTTTGTGTGCCTAACAGACTTAACTGACCATTAAAGAAATAACAAAATTATTTATTTCGCTGCCATGTCGAACTAAAGTTTAGACAAATAAAGCGAAGGAGAACAACTCTCGCCAACAATGAAGCCGTCGAAGGCGTCGAGGCCGCCCACGCTGACGACTCCTCGCTGGGCTTCCGTCTAATTAAAAATTCCATAAAATGCTGGGCGAAAGAGTGGCTGCGTGGGTCGAGGGATCTGGGGAAGAGGTGAGCTGGTGAGCTGGCGAGCTGCAGACAAAGGCTGCTTGCAAATCAGAAATAAAACACAAGTTGGCCTTCGCCAGGGCATCATCTGCATTGAGGGCTACTTTCGCAGCGAGCCGTCTACTTTTTGGCGCAGCCGTTGAGCAACTTTCAGCTGCCTCCTGGCAGCTAGAGGTAAGCGGCTGTCTTGCCGGGCTCATACATAATTCATTCGCCAGTGGAAGCGGCAATTTCGGGAAACCGAGAAACGCCAGTCGGGGGTTGAAGCTCCTGTCTCCCTCCCTCCCTCCAGCCTGGCCACCAACTGTTTCTGGGTTTGTCGTTAACCAAACAGTCGGGGCCTAAGTGCTTTCGGGGCATGGGGGCGGCGCCAGGAGCCGGAAGCGCGTCGAGGCGCATCCTAGGTTTACATCCAGGCCAGCCCCTGGGCTCGTTGTTTATTATAATGGTTTTTGCGGTTTTTAGGCACACGCCCGAAAGTTTAGTTTTGGAATTTTGTAATTGCCGTGCCGGCTTAAAGGTGCACCAAGTCACGGGATCGCACGTTTACTCGTCCGCGTTAAAGTTGCTATCGCACACGTGGCGCATGATAAATGCGCGCTGGCACTTGTGAGTAAGACGACTTCTTGCCGGGAAGCCATCAATATCAATTGCTGTCTGGCTTTGCCACTCTGCGCCTTACGTACTGCGATTACCTTGCCATCTGCCTTTGCCAAGGACTCTCAGGACTCAGGGCTCGTGCCGACGCTCTTCGTTCTCATGCACCCCGCGCTCGACGCGTCCTTCGGGTCCTGCAGGTGTCCTTAAGCCCAGATCGCTCTTGATAAGCCGAATTACCAGCCAGCGATTCCCACGGCATGACTTTCCCTTTCAGAAGGCGGGCCCTTTGCCATTAATTCCGCCCAAATTAAATCATTTATTTTGTGAGGTTAACCTGAAGGCAAGGCCATTTGTATGCAATGCAAAGTGACTTGCCACTTGGCAGAGTGCCTGCGCCATCAGGATCCCGTGGAGGAGTCCGTGGCGGGGCAGCTCTGATTATTATTTTAGTTGGCGCTGCAGCCTGCAGCCTGCATCCTGGCACTTGGCTCTCCGTTTATGCGGGGCAAACAAAGGGCAGCAAATTGCAAATATTTGCCCCGGGCACAAGGCAAACTGTTTGCTCTAAGCCTTTGCCACTTGACCTTTCTTTTTTGCCGCCGCGCAGTCACACGAGTGACCCGGCGACCCGCCAACTCTCTCGGACCCCCGACCCGCGTGGGAGGACCGTTTAAGCGTTGACAGAGCATGAAATTTGAAGAGATTGCCCTCTGATTGATGGTGCGGGGCACACCAGAGCATTGAAATATAGGACCACTCCACAATAGCATTCAGAGCCGCAGAACTGAGCAGTCGATATGTGCCATTCGAGGCTAATGGAGACACTTTCCGAGTGATTCTGCACCAAAAACTGGGAAAATTGCATTAAATGGTTTTCAGCGTTAAATTGAGCAAATTGATTTAAACACAGAGAGAAATTAAAGCTAACCATTCTTTACTGAAAAAATTATCTCCTAACCTTTATCTAGTCTAATCGAATTATAATGAATTATTATCAAATTTGCCTGAAGCTTTGCTGACGGATATTAAATTTAAATATTTCATTAATTCGATTACATTTTGTTTCATTGCTTTGCCTTTACTTTTGAACATCATTTCATATTAAATAGTGTTTGTATGGCAGGCAAACGAGGAAGAGAGGGGTATCCGAAGGCGTAGGAGGAAAAAGCATGGGAAACCAACAAACGATTCGCATTTTAAATATATTTTTTTAGATAAAATTTTTCACAAAGTAAAACGTAGTGCGCTTCTTTGAATTATTTTCCAATTTATTGTATTTTTCATAAACTTTAAGGTCAAAGGGCGCTTCTTTCGAGTTTTTTTTTCAATCTTATCATTTTTTTATAGAATTTTCGGTTTAACCGTTTGGCAACTTGACCTTAAACAAGAAAGGAAGCTAACTTCGGCACGCCGAAGTTGGTAAACCCTTGCAGATTCCAATTGTATAAATTATAACCTATCCCAATATAATATAATATGAACTACTTTCATATACATACAATTTTTACAGTTTTACATTTTTTTTACATTTTTTCACATTTTTACATGTAAAGTAGAATTTAATTTTTCTCCACGTTTACCGATCGTTTGTATGGCACTATATGATATAGTTGACCGATCTGGCTCGTTCCGACTTATGTACGAGTGAGAGTTTATAGAAGACTATCTGCAAAGTTTCATTCAGATATCTTCAAAACTGAGGGACTAGTTTGCGTAGAAACGGACAGACGGACAGACGGACATGGCTAGATCGACTCGGCTGTTGATGCCGATTAAGAATATTTATACTTTATAGGGTCGGAGATGATTCCTTCACTGCGTTGCAAACTTCTGACTGAAATTATAATACCCTGCAAGGGTATATAAATATAAATTAAAATTAGATACAACAAAATTAAATATAAATAAGCCAATAAATTGCCTTCGTTGTCGTTGTTCTCATTAATTTTTTATTTTCCAAAATGGACTTTTATTGTAAAATAATCGTATACTTAGCATTTTCCGGAGAAAACTAAAAAGCAAAGATATAATGTCTTTTCTAAATAATGTGGTTCTGAATCTGGTAAATAAATAAATCAAACCTAGAATTGACAAAGACTCAGACTACCTGTCAAATTCTTTACGGCTCGGTGAAAGAGAAGTTGATTAGAAATGCAATTAAATAGCAAAAAAAAACCTAAAAGTGTTTTAATTTGTTCCTAAGACCGAAGACAACTTAATGATTGCGGCTTACACACAATTCGGTGCCTTAAGTCACGTAACGATTAAAAGGAGCAACTTTAACAGCGCTTTTTTATTCTTTAAAATTTGGATTAAGAGGAAAGAAAATCGACTTGCGGCGATAAGTTTATCTGGTGACAATCTTTTTCGAACAGATACCTGTCAAGCTCCAAATGTTAGAGCTTGAATTGACAATGACCAGACTTGCTGTCAAATTTTAATCGGTTCGTCAAAGGAGCAGCAATTTTAAGAGGTGCAACTAACGATAACATGAAAATTACAAAGTAGTGGGTGCTGCGCTTTACAGAGCTCTGATTTTATTATACGTTCAGATAAGTTTCAGTGGGGATGGGGAATCGATTTCCGATAAGTTTATCTGTTTTTTACATCTATTTTTCTTACTTTTACAATGAAGCTGTTAGAATCCAGTCCTTAAAGTAAATATAATGTTTATAATTCAGTCTTTACTTTATGGAGATTGTGTTGAAAGAGCAACACTGTAAGTTAAATATTCTTGCTATTCCCGTATTTTCGTAGAAATTCGAAATTTTGTTCTGTGCTTATATGTTCCACCATTGAATCAGGACTCTCTAGTGCCATAATTGCATTGGCAATGGCAATGGCGGATCAATGAGTCAAAGGGAATGGGTATTGCGATTTAATAAAGCGGATAATTCGCGGCGGGCCGTGTCCACAAAATGGATTTGCCTTTTGGCAGCCGGGCAATGATGGCTGGAGATTGAGTGGGGCCCAGATGTTGCCTCTTGACAAATGAATGTCGAGCATGTCGGTAACATTTTAAAATGTTTCGCTCTCGTTTGTTCTTGTTTTGTTTGTACTCCACGTCGAGCTTTTCATTCCACATTCAAGTGTGTGTGTGTGTGCTCGTACGTGTCTTCCTTGGGAAAACAAAAAGCGAAGGAGCTTGTGCACTCAGCTTGAAAATGTGTCTGAAAATTTAAGGAATTGTGCAACATTGAAGGTTGGATTCAAACTTTATATTTGACTTGGAAACTCCTAATTTCAATTAGGGAAATGTTTTACATTTTCATGTCTCTTGGAGTTTAGCCAGTGTGTAATTATGCAATTCGATTTTAGGAAGCTGCCTTCGTTTTACTTATCTCTTCAATTTTAATTTAAATAACTTAAAGTTTAGTGAATTATCCATTTTACTCACCGTTTGTCCATTGCGGTTATCCATTCCATTGCCATTGTCGGTGTTTTTGCTTAAACTACCTTGTCACGATTATGTCGAGTCGCTTTGCAATTAATTTAAATTATTAAACGCACGCCTTTAACATTCCACAAATACCGAATTCAAATCAACTTTCAACAGAAATCGAAGCGGGAGGCTGGTTCAAAGTTTTGCAAATTAATGCCGCATTGCGGGGCAGAAAAGCGAAATCAAAACACCGGAAAAACTGCCTCCTCTGGCAGTCAGTTTGCCAACTTGCGTCACCTGAACTCGCGCAGTTGCCGCCAATCAGCGATTCCCTTTGAGAGTGGCTCCTCAGATGTTGCTCCTGCCGGATTCTGGTTTTAGCCCAGCATTTCACTCGAAATCCGCTTTTGGCAGCGACCGAGTTTCAACTGAAGGGTAAACGAAAGTAACTTGTTGATTAAGCGAGAGTTGCCTCATAGATTTTAATTCGTTTCTGGGAATCCCGTGCAGCTGCAAAGTTAAATTGGGCAAATGTGAAACAGAATTTGCTTTGCCTTTAACGCACTACAAAGTAGGTGTAGGCTAGCCCTGGGCTTGGAGGGAATTCCAGCATAATTCATTTGGAATGCCAACAGCAGATGTAAAAGTTTTTCCTCTTTTTCTCGTCTATTCTTTCGGCTAAAAACTAATGTGGATTGTTATTGTTAGACTTGCCAAAAAGGGTTCTCTGCCTGAGTGTGTGTTGCCAACTGCTGACAGCTGCCCAGAAGGCCCTAATGCAAGTGTGTGTGCGTGTGTGTGGGAGGGTTTGCGGCTATCTGTGTCCCCCAACAAAAGCAAATGTTATGAATAAGCTTTGATGCGAGCTGCGAGGCTCGGATAGAACCAACAAACTGTCGGGGAACTAATCTAACAATAGTTTTGCCAGATAACAATGGATTCCTTCTCACGCAGCAACACTGCGTATACGTTATGCGCTGGCAAACTGATTTCCCCGATCTCGATCGGACGGACGGACTGAGTGTTGTTTACCTACTCGCTGCATTATCCTTATCTGCCAGTATATAATGGCTGCGCATTTTATTTCTGCGTCAATGGGAAAAACATAATTTATACCGCACCAGCAGCAGCAGCAGCACAGCAGGTGCACGGCAATGCAGGGACGTTTGGCTGCATGAAGAATAATTACACAAGTTGATGGCTGGCTTGATGGGACGACACGGCGACGGCGACGGCGAGAGCCATCAGCTCGCATATGAATAATTAAGTATACGCCACCTTGGCCGGCAGAGGCGCCCCGGCGTATGCCACACTTTCTGACGTGTCGCTCGCTAGCTGGCGAACACTACACGCAAATGGACGGAGCGACAGAGATAAGATGGAAATTGTCGATATTCTGCGTGGGCCGATGCGATATGAGCCTCCTTATCGGACGTGTTCCGCAAATGGCCGCCCTCGGTTTCCGGCAAAGGGTTGCGGGGCTGGGGCTGCCAGCGAAGTGCAATTAGTGTCCGGATTGGAGTTGGGCAAGTTTTCGAATCGCTCAGGAAGCAGATGTTTCATATAATTTTCACTTTAGGGTTTCAAACTTGCTTTTTAATGAACGCCGCCGACAGCAAGCCAAAGTTTGCGCCACAGCAAATGTGACTCAACTTTCGGCTGCAGCCGTTGCCAAGGCGAACCTCAGCCAAGCCATTTAGCTTGGTCATTGTGCGAGCAATTAGAATGAATAAAACACTTACGCATCCTCCTAGCGAAGCAGAGGATTGGCCGACAACAAAGGGTCTGTGGAGCTCAAACCAAACAAAATGGGATCTTTCTAGTCTCGACAAGTCCTAGATTTCACCACAAACCAATCAAAGAACGCGAGTTCGAAACAAACACGAGACACTGAACTGCAACGGGGACTGAAACCAGGGCGACTTGAATCGAGATATTGAAAATAAATGGTTTCCGAAATCGTCTTCAGGCACTGTGTATATACAGTTTCTGAGTTAACATCTCAGTTCCGAACACTTCCGCTGAGGCGCTCGCACGTCCGGTCCGTTTGGTAGTCGCGTCGCAACTGTTTTTGGCCAATTTCCGAGTCCGTGCGAAGAGCATCGAGCGACGAGCGACCGCCGCTCTTCACCATGCTCCTGTCCTGCGCCTAACAGGTGAGTTTCCGGGAAGCGGACGGGGTGCATGGTGGGTTTTCCCAGCTCCGCTCGGCTCTGTTGTGAGAATTGTTGGGAATTACTCATTGCGTTGACTGCAGTGTTGACGGCTGCGGTGCCGTATTTTTGGCCTTGTTGTCGTTGTCGTCCCCACCCGCTGCCGCTCCACCTCCTAGCTCCTGTGTTTTGGCGCGTTTTTTAGCAACAAGTTTGACAGTCCTTCCCGCACAGTGGTTGAAGAGATTTGAAAGTTTGAATTTCCAAATAAATGATTGAGTATGTGATCTTTGCTAAGAAAATTATTTTTTTACTTCACGAGCTTTGAGCATTGTAAATCTATATTTTTTGCCTTTAGTTAAGGGGATCATGCCGTGGTGAAGCTGCTTTTATACCTTTGCAATGAAGGAGTCATCTCCGTCAATATTAAATATATATATTCTTGAACATCATCAACAGCCAAATCGATCTAGCCATGTCCGTCTGTCCGTTTCTACGCAAACTAGTCCCACAATTCTAAAGCCATCTGAATAAAACTTTGCAGATAGTCTTCTCTATACTCCCACTCGTATATACATAAGTCAGATCAGTCAACTATATACGTAAATTTGTAAAAAAAAATTTTAACTTCATTATTTTTTAACATATCTTTATGAACTCTCGGTTATAAGCTTTATAAATTATTTAAGAATTTAGGATTCGGACTGCTATATTATATAGCTGCAATAGGAAAGGTCGATAAATTTTTAGAAAAGAAATTATAACTTTGTCAGTTTTCAACTTTAAGATACAAGCATTCTATATTATTCTAGAACTTCGTGTTTAATTTGATAAAAATCGGATACAAACTTCGGCGTGCCAAAGTTAGCTTCCTTTTCTGTTTCTATTTGATATTGAGCTAAATTTTTTGTCAATATTATTATTTCCCATTGAACTATCCGTTTGATTTCCATATACTAATCCCTTTTCTAAAATCCTATGCTTTTGTACATGTTGCTAAAGGGAAGTAACAGAAAATTTTAACAATCTCAAAGATAACTTCTAAAAGTGACATTTTTATTATTTCTTATACAAAAAACTTGAAATACAAATTAGATTCTTAATTACTATACTATACTATTTTGCTAACTATAAATATGTAAATTAAATCAAAGTTTGGCTTAATAACTTCGATATGTAAACTCTGCTCACTTTTCCGATACTTAGCAATAGAAATAAAATATATTTTTGTAATGTTTTTCCACACTTATCGTCCTCTTACCGATCGTAATTTAATGAGGCCTCTTCCAAGCATAATAACATGGCCCAGTCAACATGTTGCCGCAGCTTTTGTTGCGCTCTCCGATGGGAGTTTGGCAACAAACTGTTGAGCATATTTTGGTGAGTCGACGCAGTGGCCCAGCACTTCAACAGGCAAGTGGCCGTCCGACCGGCGGTCCGACCGACCGACCACCCACCTCCCCCCTGGAGGGCGCTCCATCACACACTTGCCCGAAATTGCACATGAAATGGAATCGCAATGCGAAACAATCAACGTGTCAATTAAATAATGCACGCCGCCAACGAAGAAGACGGCTCTGACAACAACAGCTTCCAACAAATGGGCATTTGGACAGCAGGACACCGGGACATTCGGACAGTTGGACACTTGCTGATGGTTGTCACTACAAGCGAATGAATTAAGCGATTCATCCGTGTGAGCAGCGTAGTAAAAAGGTGCAAAAATGCAAAGCTTCCTTTTGTCCTGCGCCCGTGTTTCGCACTTTTTCCGGGACGCCCCGGTCGATGCCGTTGTTGTGGTCGCTGCCACAATATTTACGGCACTCTCGAGTGCCTTTATTTCCGCATGAATCATTCCCAGTTTCAGTTCCAGCTCCGCTGCCTGCCCACGACGGGTATAAATTCTTTGCTTCTCCTTTTGCACTTGCTGCACTGGAAGAAAAACGTGTTTAGTAGACGAAAACATTAACATTTAGCTAGGCTGCTCCAGAAATCATTAGGGGGTTTTAGAGCCCTCAAATATGTGTCTCAAAATAAGCATATCAATTTTTAAGGTAACAAATGGAAAGTACATTTAATTTTCCACTTGTGTAGCGTTATTTTGGACACCTCTTTGAGGGTTTTTCTATTACAATCTAGTTCAAGTTTTTGAACCTTGAATTTATTAAATGATTTATTGGCAACTAAATCAAGACTCAACTTTTATTGCACATATTGTTTGTCATAAGACAAGTGCATTGGTTGCCGTGCATAGCCGTTTCAATACCACCAGACAAGTGTTTAGGCCAACTTAGCTACCGATTAGAACTTAATATTTGAACCCTTATATACTTACTTGTTCAGGATTTCACAAGCATTTCTCTGATACAAATTGCTGAATATACAGTTAATAGTGAATAGAAATTAGAACACGAAATTAATACCGCATTCTGAAGCATCCCTGCTACTTTCCCAGGCTAATTCATGAATATTACCTTCATCTTAATGTCACATAAACAATGTATGCTTAACAAATTTTATTAATAATTCTTGGCAGTAAGAATTAGGTTGATAAGATCACTGCTTTCAGGGTTTTGTTATTAATATTTATTATACTTATATTGCCTAATTTTTTACATTTTTTTCTGCGTGTCTTATACTATAGGTTCCCCGCACAGACACCAGTGCCTGTAGCATTTTTTATGAGCTCCCCCATGTCGACAGGACCATCATAGACATTTTTTTGGGCCGTCCATTCGGCAATGAAATTCCTGGAATTTTACGGCCGCTTTGCCTGTTGAATTTGTCATCGCAGGCTGAAGGCGGGCGTATATTCCATCAGCTGCCAGACAGGAGACAGGACGCCCGTCGGTAATTATGATAAATGCGTTCTTAATACACTCCGCCGACGGGCCCCAACTGGCGTTAAAGACCACAACGGCGGGGCTTCCTTAAGCGAGCTTAATGCATTTTCAGTCCATTGTCAGCGCATTGCGGCACCTGTACTAATGGCGTTTCCTGTCTTCCTGTCTTGGCCATTAGCAGCAAATGCTGTTGCACACTGATCGACCCGTCCGTCTTCAGTGTTAGCCGGAACCTGAGTCCGTCAGAGAGCCTGGTCGGAGCTGCTGGAACGTGTTTATGGCCTGATTGCACTAGCCCCCACCTGCTGATGTCATTAGATGTACCATGTGTGTGTGGGTGTGTGCCATGTGGGAGGGGCAGTCGTTACACTGCTTCTTAGTTGCATTAATGCTTATTCAATCAGCGTTTAACACAAATTGCCTATTAAAGCTGCCCCCGAGTTCCTCGCCGCGCGCCCCATGCAAATGCGCGTGTATAATGGCCAGGTAATTTGATTAGCTGATAAACGAGGTAACACAAGCGTTTATGCAGGTAAACCAGGGCTCGGCGCGACTTGAGCCATGTTATGACTGGCTAATAAGGTGCTCGCACATGCCGTGGGGCCTAAATAGTTTCCCTGTTTCCGTCAGCACGAGCTTCGGGGTGGCATGAAGTGTAGCATACATTTTAGGGGCCGCTCAAGTTGCCTTTTGTGCTCCGTCACTGCGAAAATAGCTGCCTGCCTGTGCGTCCTTCGGGACTTCTGGGTATCCGTGTTCAATAACTGTTTCCCTTTAACTGGACAAGCAATTACATACAATTTGAGTTGAAGTTGTGACACACTTGAAACATTTATGACTTCTGATAGGTAAGTACTTGCACTTAGTTTCAAATGCTTTTTGAATTTAAAAGGAAAGTTGTTGTCAGTGTGCTGAAGACATAAATGAAAAGGATATTTTGAAATACCTTAAACTAAAATATATTTCAAACATTATAATTTTATGTTGTAAGTAAAATATCATGCTTTGCTCCTATCAAGTATGCTTTGGAAAAGATACCAAATTACCAAATTACCAAAAATTACTACCAAATTACTAGAATAAACATGGCTTATTGTCTAGCTTCCCTCTCAGACACATAAATGACTCGAGAACTTAGTGTTTCAACCAAAGTACCCATTATTTGCTATCTAAATTCACTGTCAATATCCGCCATCCGTCGTTCGCCGTTCGGCAAATCCCTGGCAAATCAAAAGTTAATAGACGTAATGGTGTCTCTGTCATTTGCATTCAACCAAAAACTTGATTATCCGCGCGATTTACGGAGCGCAATTGCGGAAGGTGCAGGGGAGGGGCGGTCTGTGCTGGGTGCTTAATGAGCTCAGCGAAATGTGTGCTTAAAATTAACTTTTAGCCAGCTACACAAACTGCCGCACAGACTGCGTCTGTCGCACTGCAAACTGTCCTGCCGCCGTCGGAGTCGCTCTGGTCGCTGTGGCAGCTGTTGCTCAGCCAGACATCCTCGCAGCTCGTACTCGTAATTACGCATACATTTCGGGGCTGGCAACAGAAGGGTTCCTCGGCTGGCCGAGACTCTGCTTTAATAATTAAGTCTCTTGAAAATCAAGACATCGTGTCGGGCAAACAGAGTACCAGAGCAAACACAAGTGGAGTGGGCGACAGGCGAAGGACATGAAAATGGACGAGGACATGGCCGGTGTCCCGACTTGGTCCTGGCTAGGTTGTCATCTGCAGGCAAGCGTCCTGCGAATGCAGCCCCGCAGAGACAAATTTCGTGCGACTAAAAAACTAATTTCCCGCTTTGTTGAACATAATTTTATGCAATTGTTTTCAGATTGAATTGCTGAGTGGAAAGTGGTGCTCCGGCAGTCGGACCCGCATGATGCGTGCCACTTGGTCGGGAGGATTTGCATTTGATTCCAGCTTGTCGACCGCGTCTCCGGATGGCGGAAGCAATTCAATGTCAGCAACGCATCCGCAGTGCACAATTAATCGATTTTGCTGCGGCTTTCACTGCGCTTTTATGCGATTCTTGGTACAATTAAATTTCTCATTACTCGCCGTCAGACGGCGCCACATGGCGGATGCTTGATGTCCAATAAGGACTTTAATCGCCCCGATAATTCGATTAATTAATGGCCTGACGGCGGGCTGGCAGCAGAGTCCCATTAAAATGGGGGAAGCCCCTCTGAACCGCACACCTGACGCCCGTAGTCGCCACCTTGAGGTGGCAAGTTCAATGGCGGTCGCTTCCGAGCCCTAATGGGTTCTTCGACTGGGTGCTAACCGAATCGCATCACACGGAGTCGGGTGCATTGAACGGGGGCACCATCTGCCATATCCGTCGGCTGCTGACATTGGGCCGAATGGAAAAAACGGAATTGGAAACCGAAACCAATTTGCATTTTGTTTACCTTTTTGCCTGCACACCTCCATAGCTACCGTATCTGCTTTTGATAGCGATGAGAAGTATCTAGGCGGTACCTATAGAAGCAAAAAACTAGATAATATTTAAAAAGTTTAAAGTTTTGTTAATGTATACATTGTAATTTCTATTTTCATAAAGCTAATCATAGGAATAGCTCAAGAAAAGGACAGAGAACCTACGAGAAATGCGGACCTTAGAGGAAAACAAATACAATTACAAATATAAATAATACAATTATTGTAATTAAATTAAATGTGTCTATAAATCTTTTTATTTGGCAATTATGTTAAAAGTTTGTTTAATAAGTTATATTATTTTAATTTGTATTTTTTGAAAATGTTTTCGCTTTCTTTTTATCAATACTTCGGACAATATTTTACCGAACAAACTCGTTGACATGTAACTTACCTGGTAAGCAAACTAGAGTACCTAAATAAGATTTGTGGTTAAATTAATCAAGATAAAGATCTGTCTAGAAATGTTTTTATTGGAAAATAATATCATAAGCTTATGTTATAAGTTCACCTACATTTATATTTGTCGCTTTCCTTATTTGATTTGCTTTCTTTATAGCAATACATCAGACAATAGTTTACAAAAAAGACTTCTTAACGTGTACCTTCCTTGGCTTAGTGAGCGAGAGTACCTGGGCCACCACTAGCTCTTGGCCACTCTCTACTGGCTTTGACTGGCTGGAATTTATAGCTTAACTCGACACAGCAGCGGAATGGGCGAGTGGGAATGGGGATGGGGATGGGAATGGGATAGAAAAGGGCGTTGAAACTGAGTGTGTAAGTTTTAATTTTATTTTCTCACTTCATTTGGAGGGTTTTGCTTTGGCTTTCGCCTTCGCCTTTTGTTAAGCAAGTACAACACTTTACATACATTTGCATAAGCGCTCCGGCAGTTTAAGCAACCTGTCCGGGTAAGTTAATAAACGGCCTCGGCCTGGTCCTGGTTAGCAGGATTCGCTGATTCGGAGAACGGGAGGATGCGCGAGGAGGAGGCACTGCCATTAAAGCCATCTCGTAGAAAGTTGAACGTGGCGTGCTCTTCGGGGCTCTCCGGGTTTTATGGGACCGAAATCTGATTGCGAATGGCGCCCAGGTGTGACGGCGATGCCTGTCAGGCGGCTGATTATTTGTAGCTTATTGCGCTAATGCGACGCTTATCGCATGAAAATCGCATTAACATCATTTCGGTTGTGAGGGGACGCCTACGCGCCCCAGACTTCTTCCTTCTGGACTCGCCGCCAAGGCTGTTTGATTAGCCAGGACCCTTGCCCATAAGCAAACACTGTGCAAATATCGCCTTTGCTGGCCTTGTGTGTGGTGTGCTGTGTGTGGTGTGCGGTACGCGTTGTTTGCTTATTTAATCAAGGCAGGCCGGCGGCCATTAAAAGTACAAATATTGGCCTGGACTAGGAGTTGTTTGTCCTGGCCAAATACGCAGCATGTCCAAGGTTGACTGGCGAGCTGTTATCTGTGACCCACTGGCAGCTCACTTATTTATGAGTGTTTCACTGGGAGCCATGCAAATTTGTCTGAATTTTCACGTCCAAGCTGCCCATCAAGGACAAAGTGGCAATAGGAATAAACTATCTTTCTGAGAAGACATTTGTTTAAGCAGAAACAGGCTTCATTTTGTTTTCACTATAAATCGATATACAATATCCATCACTATCTAGACCGTATTAGCTTGTAAGCTCTTCCTGGCGCCGACTCCGGGTGTCCTTGGACATTAAAGTCTTGGCCCATTCGGTTTGTGGACTGTCAACGGGCAACGCGTCACGACGGCTTCATTTATGCTGCTCGTGCTGCCACACAACAACAGAAACAGCCGCCACAGCAGCAACAGGAGCAATAATGGCAGGCTGTGCTACGTGCCGCCATCCGAGATATCCGAGATATCGTCCTGTGCGTGCCTCGAGGACCAGAAAAAGCAGAAAACTACAACAATGGAGCGCCTCTCGAACTGTCGCGTTTGATGCGCTTTTGATAACTTGTTTGAGTTGACATCTTCTTGTTGCTGCTGCTGTCAACGGGTCCGTCGCCATCATGCTGATAAATAGTTTCGCAGGTGCGCGGCTATCCCTTACCTTACTTGAATTACAAGGACCTTCGAGTTGATTTAAATTAAAGTGCGTCTGCCAACATTTTCTCGCTTGGCTATGCAACTAAGACTCCGTTCGGAAGGCCTAAGGCAAAAATGCTTTGCATTTCCCTCTTCTTATTTTGCTGTCAGGTGTTTAAATTCTCAGGCCCTGTCTGCCTTTGAGGGTTTACTTTTTATATTCCGGCGCAGCTTTAACATTTGCCCGCATTCAAGAGCAAATAAAGCGGAAATTTAAAAGTTAAGTCCCACATAAAGATGACCATTTCCTTAAATGGAAATTCCTGAAGCTTTAAGTATGGGTCTTAATTTTTAAAGTAAAAAGCAGAAAGACAATATATGCAGCTGAAATAATGTATCTTTATTTGATTCAATAAATACTAAATGCCTTTGACATTAGAATCTATTAAATTAAAGGCCAGAAAGCTTGTATTCAGGTAATTAATCTTTAATCTTCCTAGATTAACGTTGCGTATACGTAATATTTATATCAATTTCCGGCAATCGAAGTCAATTTTGTATCGATTTTCGGACCTTTACAATAGCATATTGGGTGTCAAGTGTATAACGAGCAGCTATCGATGTTTACGGCGAGGATTTGTCCATAAATAATTCATTGAAACATGTAACAAAAGTGCGTCAAGTGGGCGCACGCACACACGCACACGGGCACAAGTGGAGGTCCTTGTGGCATCCGCGCAGCAGTATTGGATTACAAGCGGGGACGCGTCTGCCGCGGAGTGAGAGTCTATTTTTTATGGCACCCTGGGGAAATGACGTACTATGAATGCCAGTTTAATACACAAAACTTTGACAATATTGTCGCACAGTTAACACGGACAGGCACACAAGCACACACTCCCCGCTCGCCACTCACACCAGCTTCGGCCCTGACACCAGGGCAACAGAGCAACAGACTTGTAGCCAGACAAATGTGCGAATAAAATTGCTATTTTCGTGCCGCTTGCGTCTATTGTTAGCCAAGTTACTCGTATTCAATACGCACACACACCCACGTCGGCACGGGAACGAATGGCAAATAAACGGTTGTTATATCAGCAAATCGATCATTTTTCCGCAGTAAAGCTGAAACCATTGAGTGGCTGAAGTTCAGCCGAGGCAGCGGGGCATTAAGATTTAAAGCAAAGCAATGCGGTGTGTATCTGTCGCTGGGCCTGCGTCATGCCGAAAATGGCACAAGCAAATAATGCGGGGAGCAAGGGGGAATGGGTACGCGGTTGGACTGGGGCGAGACATTTATCATGTGGCTACCATTCCTGCTCATAAGCCATTCCTTAGCGGCCTGGCGCTCAAAAGTAGGCAACAGTTGAGCGACAAGCTCCTCGGCCATGCTTGATTAATTGCTCGGTGCCCGCCGTCATTTGCATGCATTAGCAGCACTTAAATTGAAATCAAAACAATTCACAGACTGCACTTGGAGAAAATGGAAAGCTAAAGCTACTTAGCATTAGTCTAAGGGCTATAACTGAACAATAGTTATATTATTGGTCTAACACATAATGAAAGGACTGTTATTTCATAATTATAGCAAAAGACTAGTGTAAATTATTTCAAGAATATTTCTACATAAATTAACATTCAAATTTCATTGTATGTCTTAATTTAAATTTTAAAAATTTATAAAAATTCTTTCAAATATTTTATATTTCACTTCACAACAAAAATCAATCTATATCTCTTTCCATTTAAAATTAAAAGAGTAAAATGGACATATTTATATAATGTATGTACCTAACTTTTTTCTCAGTGCATAGAAGATAAATCTACAGCCTTCTGTTATGACCTCACTTTTCGCCGAATAAAAGGAAAGTACACAAATAAAATCCCTGGCTCGGCGCTCTCTCCTTGAGCGGTTTTATTTAAGTTTCGCGCTCATTGTTTTTATTTGCCTTTAATAGGCGGACGAGGAGTTGTGGGCGGCCGAATGGGTGGATGATGGCGTCCCTCGGCGGCAGGCAACTTTAGTGGCTGCCCGTGTTTGCTTTAACATTGAAAAAGTTTTTTTCTCCCGCTTTCTTTGGAGGCAGCGACTCATAAAGCAAGTCGAACCTCGGGCTTTCCTACCTCCTAGGTGAGAATGAGAGGCGATGGTGGGGGAACAGCCCGCAAAAGTTTTCCCACCAACAAAAGGTCACTAAACAATTGACAAAGTCGCTGTGCTGCTGTCTCGGGTTCAGCAAACGCCATTTAAAAAGTTTTGCATAATAGTTGGACCAGCACTTGTCAAGTGCCCCTAAATGAAACATTTGCCGAGGCACATAATATATTGCTTGTAATTTTCTAAAAAAGATTCGCCGTACTTTAAAACGACAATTAAGTATTTACAGGTTGCATATTCAACGCAACTTAAAGCTATCAATGAAATTAGCTTCCTATTTATAGAATTAAATCGAATAATTGTTGAAGTCCAGGAAGTAGTTATTCTAAGAAAAAATTACTTTATTATACCTACATATTGTTTGCAACTTACTACTTCGATTAGTGTTATTCGAAGATTAAAAAGTGCTGATTATTTTAACTAATGGGCCACAATATGTTAAAGAAATTAGATTGCCACAAATTCGCAAGTTAAACATTCATACATGTATGTACATCAGTAAGAGTATAACGACTCGAAGTAAACTAACACAGCACAATCGTTATTGTATATTTGGTTAGCAGATCAGAGTCCTTTAAATGAATACAATACAAATTTAATATACTTAAATCTAAATTAAAGTCTCTAAACCATTTTAATCTTGCAGTATTTTGTACATATGCCATCTTTTTTTCCAATCATCAAAACTGTCCGGGATCGCCTTTAGCTCCCTCTCCATATTTATTTTTACGGCCATAATCGAGTTAAAATAGGTCCCACTACCACTTTTGAGTTTTTGAACAAAAAATATTCAGCGTGGACAGCTTAAATGGCAAATTTCTAAAACATTCTGGTCACAATTTATAACCCACTTATAAATAAGAGAAAATTTGCGATAGGTCTCGATCCCATTAAATGGTCTAGGATAATAGCAAAAAAAGAGCTCGGAAAAACCCTGCACATGGCCTTCGAAGAATTTGGTCAAACATAAAACCATCATTACTTTTGAAATAAATAAAATAGTTCTGGATGCCATGGCCTTTAATTAGTAATAAATAAATTAAAGGAATTAAACATTATTTAATATGAGCAGGGAAGTTTAATAGTTCTCTGGTTTAACTCTAATTTTATTGCTAGTAGGTAATTTCGTAAGTTTGTAATCCATTTTTGATAAATGGATTAATTTGTTCAATAAAATATTTTAAGAAAATATAGAACCAAATGTATAAGAACCTGGTAT
This sequence comes from Drosophila punjabiensis, assembly GCA_008042585.1. Classification (NCBI taxonomy): domain Eukaryota; kingdom Metazoa; phylum Arthropoda; class Insecta; order Diptera; family Drosophilidae; genus Drosophila; species Drosophila punjabiensis. Next base: position 4,586 of record VNJR01011646.1, on the reverse strand, counting down.
AAATGTATTTACTCATATATTTATTATTTTCTAAAATTAATATGTGCAGCCTCATAATTCTAATGACTGTTCCTTTCTGCCTTTTTTTGTAGAGCAAACGAATTAAGTAAAGAACAGATTGAAATAAAAACTTTAGCTGATTATGACGCTAAAAAATTTAAAACGCAACAAAATGTCATAAATTTTTTGTAGTCTCCACAAGAAGAACAATTACATAGGTGGAGTTTTTAGTCGTCACAGTAAAGCTTCGGAAAAATTATGAGCTGCGACCAAATTAAAGCAGAATTGGAATTGTTTATTGCTAGACAACATGTGCAACAAACTCGCCGGAAGGAATTGGACCTCTGATATAATGCAAAGGCTCGAAACCCAAGCTACTATTTTGTAAATAAATGGCTCAACTTGCCTATATGGGTATCCTTAAAGACCTATAGGAGACAATCTTTTAAGAATGGCCAAACATTTATATAACCCCCCATCGAAACTGGGTTAATTTAACGCCGAAACGATTGCAAATATCATAAAAGGAAAAAGGAAATATTATATTTTACTAAAAAATAGTTCAGCTACTGCAAATGTAAGTAAGTTTTAAGATATTTTCAAAAATTTGAAAAAAAAAAAAAAAATTATAAATAATATTAATTTTAAAATGTTAAAAAGTAAATGTTAAGAAATAATCAACAACAACGCGACGCACATATTTCAATTATACTGAGATATTAAAAAATATTCAATTTTAGGATATTTAAACGAAAAACATGGGTAGCATGGTAACATGGGTAGCACTGAGTGCTAAAAAACGATACTGGGCAGCACTGCACAAAATTGGCAGCACTGCTGAGTGATTCAGTGTGGCTAGTTAATTAATTTGGTAAGTTTTAGTACGTTTTTATTTTTAAACATTAGTGCAAACACGGTCACACCCCAGTTCGTACAAAAGTTTTGTACGAAAAAAATAAACGGAATTTGTTCTTAACAAATCGATAATTGCAAACGCAGTGCCGTTTCAATTGCAGCGTAGCGACGAAAATGTTGGTCAACGAAGCTAGACAACTCCTGAGCCGCGTCGGCTCCGTGGCTGCACGTCACCAGGTGAGCGGAGAGGATCCACGGGTTATGGCCAGAATGTCCGGGGTGGGGGCGTGTGTTGTGCGGCTTTTGGCCATTGCAATTATATAAGGCGGAAAACGGGGTGCGGGAGAGACGTATCACCTGTGAGCACTCCGGGGAACGAGTCGCAATTGGGGAAATTGCCAACTACGTTCGCTGTTATGTAAACGATTTTGCTTGGGGCGTCAGTGAAAATTGCCATGACGTGACTGCATTTATTGGTTTTACCATATTCTGCTCGTCTCCCCTCCAGTTGCGAGCTATCAGCAATGGCACCGCACAGCTGGAACAGCAGGCGCAGCCCAAGGAGGCCAAGGAGCCGCAGGTGAAGAAGTTCGAGATCTACCGCTGGAACCCGGACAACGCCGGCGAGAAGCCCTACATGCAGACCTACGAGGTGGATCTGCGCGAGTGCGGACCCATGGTTCTGGACGCCCTCATCAAGATCAAGAACGAGCTGGATCCCACACTCACCTTCCGACGCTCGTGTCGCGAGGGCATCTGCGGCTCCTGCGCCATGAACATCGGCGGCACCAACACCCTGGCCTGCATCAGCAAGATCGACACGAACACCTCCAAGTCGCTCAAGGTGTACCCGCTGCCGCACATGTATGTGGTGCGCGATCTGGTGCCGGACATGAACAACTTCTACGAGCAGTATCGCAACATCCAGCCCTGGCTGCAGCGCAAGTGAGTCCTGGTCTGTTTTTTTTGTAGGGAACGCCTGGCAATCCGTTTTTGCTTACCCTTTCAGGAACGAGGCCAGCGAGCAGAAGGGCAAAGCCCAGTATCTGCAGTCCGTTGAGGACCGTTCCAAGCTGGACGGCCTGTACGAGTGCATCCTGTGCGCTTGCTGCTCCACCTCTTGCCCCTCGTACTGGTGGAACGCCGAGAAGTACCTGGGCCCCGCCGTGCTCATGCAGGCCTATCGCTGGATCATCGACTCTCGCGACGAGAACGCCGCTGAGCGTCTGGGCAAGCTAAAGGACCCCTTCAGCGTCTACCGGTGCCACACCATCATGAACTGCACGCGCACGTGCCCCAAGGGCTTGAATCCCGGCCGAGCTATCGCCGAGATCAAGAAGCTGCTCTCGGGCCTGGCCTCCAAGCCGGAGCCCAAGTTGGAGACAGCGGCGCTGCACAAGTAGAAATGTTTCCCGCTCTACTCCCAAGTTCGTGCTTTACCCCCTTTTCTCCCTTAGCAGTTGCAAGCGTCCGCAAACCTGTAGAAAGGAACAACAGCTCCAGTGGTAGAACTCCAGAAACCTTGCTTACTATGTTTTAGTTTATTTAAGCCTAAAGTAAACGACACTTGTTATTACAGTTTGTAGAGGGAACGATGTGTGACGCGAGAATAAATAATTCATTGTGTATCCACCAGCCGCATTTTTCTGCATCCGATTCAGGGGGCTGTGGGCGAAGTCTCGTCGTTCATCTGTATGTCGTCGGCGGAGTAAAAGTCCTGGGTGACGGGAATGACGCGGTCGTTTGTCTCGTCGTCCTCCTCGTCGTGGCTGTCCGTGTCCTCACTGTCGTCGTTAGCTAGTTAGAGAAAGATGTTTAGTATGATTGAGTTCGAGTAGACTTTCTTCCACTCACCGTCCTCGTCGTCGGTCTCTATTCCTGGAATTGTGAGCATCTTGCCCAGGGGCTGCAGGTCTGTGCCGGCTGTTTTAAGCGACTCCCGCTGCAAGGATCGGGAAATTGTGGCTAGGAAGTGAAAATCGAGGACTGCAAATGCTCACCCAGTTGCTGCGTTCATCCTCGTAGCGCCGCGTCTGGGCTTCCTCGCTGACGGAGGCCGGGGCCATGTCCAGCCAGTAGCGGTTCGCCACGGAGACTTTTAGCGTGGGAAAGAATGGAATCATGGACATTTTAGTGCGTTCTCGTAGTTTAGATTAGGAATTAGGCGTTTATCTGGTGTTTTTACAAGCAAAATGGGGATAATTTGTAAACAAGCAGCTAGCGGGAAGTATCTTTTTTTACAAGCAAAGTTGGCGGTATTTTAGCTATTTTTGTAAAGTGTTCTCGTATATTTTACTTTACATTGATACAATTAAAAAATTTGTTGTAATTTTTATTATTTTATTTGTTTTTTTTTTAATATACAATATATTCGCAACTTACAATATTAATGATTTTAAATCTTAAATCGATAAAATCATCTTGTTATATAAGCATAGCGAGATATAGCAATTCAAACGCTTTTCTTGTAAACTTAAACGAGTTTTGTAATTAAAAACATCAAATTAACAAAAACAAACAAACAAACAAAAAAGTGAATTTTGAATTAACTACTAAGCATAAAATAATATATTTTTTTAAACTTAATGGTATTTTATGTTTTCGTACATTTGGATGTTGCTATTGGTATTTAATAATATTTTTTTTAATTTTGAGCTAATTTTAGTGATTAGTGTTGTTTATACTCTTCAAATTAAAGAAAAATGTGGGATTTTTATCACTTTTTTTAAAAGTTGTGTATAAATTGTATTTTTTTTCCATTTCTTTTAGTATTTGTCAATGCGATTGAGATACAGATTTAAATACCATTTGAATTTTCCATTTTGGATTGCCTTAATCGTGACAGCCAGCGGACCACTTTTTATTGAGTATATTTGAAAGCGCAGTAACTTCGTTAATTTTACTTTTTATACCCTTGCAGGGTATTATAATTTCAGTCAGAAGTTTGCAACGCAGTGAAGGAATCATCTCCGACCCTATAAAGTATATATATTCTTGATCAGCATCAACAGCCGAGTCGATCTAGCCATGTCCGTCTGTCCGTCTGTCCGTCTGTCCGTCTGTCCGTCTGTCCGATTATACGCGAACTAGTCCCTCAGTTTTGAAGCTATCTGAATGAAACTTTGCAGATAGTTTTCTATATACTCTCACTCGTACATAAGTCGGAACGAGCCGGATCGGTCAACTATATCATATAGCTGCCATACAACCGATCCGTAAATTTGTTGAAAAAAAATTATAACTTCACTATTTTTCAACATATCTTGATCAACTCTCGAATATAAGCTATATTGTTATCATGGATTTTTAGATTAAATTTTATAAAAATCGGACTACTATATCATATAGCTGCCATAGGAACGGTCGTGAAATTTTCAGAAAAAAAATTATAGCTTTGTCAGTTTTCAACAAAATTTCTTCTACTTTGAGATACAAGTATTTCATATTTTTTCAGAATTTTGTTGTAAATTTCATAAGAATCGGACGACTATATCATATAGCTGCCATACAAACGATCGGTAAACGTGGAGAAAAATTAAATTCTACTTTACATGTAAAAATTTGAAATAATGTAAAAAAATGTAAAACTGTAAAAATTGTATGAATATGAAAGTAGTTCATATTAAATTATATTAGGATAGATTATAATTTATACAATTGGAATCTGCAAGGGTATACCAACTTCGGCGTGCCGAAGTTAGCTTCCTTTCTTGTTCTTATTATTCTTATTA